>CM045895.1:2963879-3038879 GCA_025169545.1 Anguilla japonica
GAAGTCCATCAAACCTTTCTGACCCCCCTGTCAGTCTATCCATCTGTCCACCTCTCCCTCCCTCCCTCTTCTCTCTCTTCACCTGTGCAAACAATTTGAGAATGCTCTTCATAATCAATATCTTTCACCGGCGTGCAAATCTGCAATACAAAAAGAATTACAGAAGGGTAAAATAGATCAGAATGACATTAGAATATAGGGTTGTGGGGTCTCTCTCTGTCTCTCTCTCTCCCCCCTCCTCTCTCTCTCTGTCTCCCTCTCTCTCTCTCTCTCTCTCTCTCTCTCTCTCTATTGCCTGAACACGCGTTAGAGCGGTAGAAACGGCTTCTCCTGGAGCAGGCTAGGCCCTGCCTGATCCGGTGCGATCTGCTCTGGTAATGAACAGCCGAAGCTGGAGAGGAGCTCTTCCGAGGCAGCTAGCTGAAGCTTAGCATTCCGACGCCACGCACGTGCGCACGCTATATATATTTCATAGGCCTATATTTCATATTCAGTCTCAGGCTTGCCCTGCGCTCATCTTTATTTTATCTTTTTGGATGTTTTTAATTTTGTCCAAGATTATTATTTCTTTTCTTTTCTTCCACCCTTCTTCCCTCTAGCCCCCCCCCCCCCCCCCCCCCCCCCCCCCCGACCCTCCACACCTCTTCCTGTTCCCATCGACCGCTCCTTGGTATCATATTGCTCATTCTGTCCTTTCATATTTCATAACGTCTTGTACGGAAGAGAGGGCATATATAATATATACGCACACAGGAACCAATGCAGAGTCTCACGCATGCTATAGATTATATATAAGCCCATAGTCCTTTCTGTCAGTGTGTCTTTATGCAGTCAGTGGCAAGTTTATTGGAAATATTTCTCAACCACCTAGATGAGCACTGCAGTTCTGAATTCAATTTTTTAAAAATATGATGCAACAAAAACACAAGAATTTTTATCTGTTGTTCTTAAATAAAAACAAAAAAAACCTGATGGTGACAATGCCTCTTAAAAACACAGTGGAGCTTCCCTTCCCGTCTCCAACGCAGAGGCTATAAGTTTGGGTTCATAAATCAGAGCTATTAAGAAAAAATGGAGTGTAACTCTCTCTCCATCTGAACCTCGTTCCCCCATCACGATATCCTGATATTGTACTCGGTGATTTGCATCAGGTGATTTGCATCAGGTGACACTTCCTCTTGTGTTATTGGGTGCTGTTAGGTGTCATTTCCTGGCATGGTGGTCCCTGGGGCAAACGCTGGGCTTTAAAAGCTATCAGCAGTCATTACAAAGCCCCTCTCTGGGGCAGATTTAACTCAGAATGACTCTAAGCCAATCAGTGCACTGTTGCTCTCTCATTTCACTGTGACACCATTTATTAACCAATTTGTTTGGAAGCTTTATATACTGTGACAATGGCCACTCCCTGCAGCCGGAAATCAGTACGGTGTCTGTGCCTCGGTCTGTACCTGTCTATGACCAGCATTTCTGATCTGGTCTGTGATTGGGGTGTCTGCTTTGGTCTGTACCTGTCTCTGACCTGGACCTGCGTGTCTGTGCCTTGGTCTATACCTGTCTCTGAACAGCATTTCTGATCTGATCTGTGATTGTGTGTCTGCACTTTGGTTTATGACCAGCATTTCTAATCTGGTCTGAGATTGTGTGTCTGTGCTTCGGTCTGTAATCTGGTCTATGATTGTGAGTGTCTGTGCATTGGTCTGTACCTGTTTCTGACCAGCATTTCTGATCTGGTCTGAGATTTTGTGTCTGTGTCTTGGTCTGTACCTGTCTCTGACTAGCATTTCTGATCTGGTCTGTGATTGTGTGTGTCTGTGCATTGGTCTGTACCTGTCTCTGACCAGAATTTCTGATTTGGTCTGAGATTGTGTGTCTGCTGCCTGGTCTGTACCTGTCTCTGACAGGCATTTCTGATCTGGTCTGTGATTGGGGGTGTCTGTGCCTTGGTCTGTACCTGTATCTGACCAGCATTTCTGAATCTGGTCTGTGATTGTGTGTCTGTGCTTCAGGTTATATCTGTCTCTGACCAGCATTTATAAGCTATGCAGGGCTGGGTTTGGTGTGTATATGCCTGTTTCTATGTATTTGTTGCATGTGTGATTCTGTGTTTATCATTGCATGTGTCTGGGCCTGTCTATAGCGCATGTTTGCAATTACGTGCCTGTCTGTACAAGTCTGCAGTGTGTAATTCTGCATCTGTAACTGCCTGTGAGACTTGGTTCCCTTGGCGATGAGCAGTCAATCACAGCGGCCTTCTGCAGAACATAGTGTGAGCTGCCACTCAGGGGGCAGTGTCAGAGGACACAGGAGCATCAGCAGTCTCACTCAGCTGGGCTGAGCCACCGCAGTTAGATCAGCTCCACATCATACTGAAGTGTGTGCATGAGAGCAGCATCTGCACAGCTCTCTGGATATGAGCCAGTACACAATACATACAGCAAAGGAACAAAGCATGCATATGACCCTGTGACGGTCTCCTACCTAATGACAGAAGCAAAACAGGGCAGGATTGGTTAGGGCTGAAGCTAAACAAGGCTAGACTTGATGAGTACTGAAGTTAAGAAGGGCTGGGCTTGGTTAGTACTGAAGCTAAGTGGGACTCAGCTTGGTTAATACTGAAGATAAGCGGGACTCAGCTTGGTTAATACTGAAGATAAGCAGGGCTGGGCTTGGTTAGTACTGAATCTGAGCAGGGCTGGGCTTTGTTAGTACTGAAGCTGAGCAGGGCTTGGTTTCGTTAGCAATGAAGCTAAGCAGGGCTGGGATTAGTTAGTACTGAAGCTAACCAGGGCTGCGCATGGTAAATATTGAAGCTAAGCAGGGCTGGGCTTGGTTAGTACTGAAGCTAAGCGGGACTCAGCTTGGTTAATACTGAAGATAAGCAGGGCTGGGCTTTTTAGTACTGAAGCTAAGCAGGGCTGGGCTTTGTTAGTACTGAAGCTGAGCAGGGCTTGGTTTGGTTAGCAATGAAGCTAAGCAGGGCTGGGATTATTTAGTTCTGAAGCTAACCAGGGCTGCGCGTGGTAAGTATTGAAGCTAAGCAGGGCTGGGCTTGGTTAGTACTGAAGCTAAGCGGGACTCAGCTTGGTTAATACTGAAGATAAGCAGGGCTGGGCTTGTTTAGTACTGAAGCTGAGCAGGGCTGGGCTTTTTAGTACTGAAGCTGAGCAGGGCTTGGTTTGGTTAGCAATGAAGCTAAGCAGAGCTGGGCTTGGTCAGTACTGAAGCTACACAGGGATGGGCTTGGTTAGTAATGAGGCTAAGCAAGGCTGGGCAGGGCTGGGTCCTATTTGTACTGAACCTAACCAGGGCTGGGATTGGTTAATACTGAAGCTATGCTGGGCTGGGCTTGGGTAGAACTGAATCTAAACAGGACCGGGCTTTGTTAGTACTGAAGCTAAGCAAGGCTCAGCTTGGTTAGTACTGAAGCTGAGCAGGGCTGGTCTTTGTTAGTACTGAAGCTGAGAAAGGCTTAGTTTGGTTAGTAATTAATGTAAGCAGGGTTGTGCGTGGTTTATACTGAAGCTAAGCAGGGCTGGGTTTGGTGAGTACTGAACCTAGGCAGGGGTGGGTTTGGTCAGTACTGAAGCTAAACAGGGGTCACCTTGGTGAGTACTGAGCCTATGCAGGGGTGAGTTTGGTTAGTAATGAAGCTGAGCAGGGTTGAGCCGGGTTAACGATGAAGCTGAGCAGGGCTTGGTTTCACTAGTGCTGAAGCTGAGGAGGGTTTGGCTTGGTTAGTAATGAAGCTAATCAGGGTTGAGATTAGTTAGTACTGTAGCAAAGCAGGGCTGGGCTTGGTTAGTACTGAAGCTAAGCAGGGCTGGGCTTTGTTTGTACTGAAGCTGAGAAAGGCTGGGTCTGGTTAGTAATGAAGCTAATCAGGGCTGATATTAGTTTGTACTCAAGCTAAGCATGGCTGGATTTGGTTAGCGCTGAGGCTGACCAGGGTTGGATTTGGTTAGTGCTGAAGCTATCCAGAACAGGGATTGTTTAGTACTGAAGCTAAGCACGGCTGGATTTGGTTTGTACTGAAGCTAAGCAAGGCTGGGTTTGCTTAGTACTGAAGCTAACCAGGGCTGGGTGTGGTAAGGACTGAAGCTAAGCAGGGCTAGGCTTGGTTAGTAATGAAGCTAAGCAGGGTAGGGATTGTTCAGTACTGAAGCCAAGCGAGGCTGGGCATGGTTAGTACTGCAGCTAAGCAAGGCTGGGCATGGTTAGTACTGAAGCTAAGCAAGGCTGGGCATGCTTAGTACTGAAGCTAAACAGGGCTGGGGTTGGTTTGTACTGAAGCTAAGCAAGGCTGGGTTTGTTTAGTATTGAAGCTAACCAAGGCTGGGCTTGGTAAGTGCTGAAGAAAAGCAGGGCGGGGCTTGGTTAGTACTGAAGCTAAGAAAGGCTGGGCATGGTTAGTACTGAAGCTAAGCAGGGCGGGGCTTTGTAAGTGCTGAAGAAAAGCAGGGCGGGGCTTGGTTAGTACTGAAGCTAAGAAAGGCTGGGCATGGTTAGTACTGAAGCTAAGCAGGGCTGGGGTTGGTTTGTACTGAAGCTAAGCAAGGCTGGGTTTATTTAGTACTGAAGCTAAGCAGGGCTGGGGTTGGTATGTACTGAAGCTAACCAAGGCTGGGCTTGGTAAGTGCTGAAGAAAAGCAGGGCGGGGCTTGGTTAGTACTGACGCTAGGAAAGGCTCGGCATGGTTAGTACTGAAGCTAAGCAGGGCTGGGGTTGGTTTGTACTGAAGCTAAGCAAGGCTGGGTTTATTTAGTACTGAAGCTAACCAAGGCTGGGCTCAGCAGGGCTGGGCTTTGTTAGTACTGAAGCAAAGCAGGGCTGGGCTTTGTTAATACTGAAACTAAACAAGGCTGGGCCTGGGTAGTACTGAAGCTAAGCAGGGCTGAGCTTGGTTAGTACTGAAGCAAAGCAGGGCGGGGCTTGGTTAGTACTGAAGCTAAGCAGGGCGGGGCTTGGTTAGTACTGAAGCTAAGCAGGGCTGGGGTTGGTATGTACTGAAGCTAAGCAGGGGTGGGCTTGGTTAGTGATGAAGATAAGCAGGGCTGGCCTTGGTCAGTACTGAAGCTAAGCAGGGATGTGTTTTGTTAGTACTGAAGCTAAACAGGGCTGGGCTTCGTTAGTATTGAGACTAAGCAGGGCTGGTCTTGGTCAGTACTGAAGCTAAGCAGGGATGTGTTTTGTTAGTACTGAAGCTAAACAGGGCTGAGCTTCGTTAGTACTGAGACTAAGCAGGGCTGGTCTTGGTCAGTACTGAAGCTAAGCAGGGATGTGTTTTGTTAGTACTGAAGCTAAACAGGGCTGGGCGTGGTTAGTACTGAAGCTAAACAGGGCTGAGTTTGGTTAGCAATGAAGTTGACCAGGGTTGGGCTGGTTAGTGCTGAAGTTAAGCAGGGCTGGGTCTGGTTTGTATTGAAGCTAAGCAAGACTGGGTTTGGTTAGTACTGAAGTTAACCAGGGCTTGGTGTGGTAAGTACTGAAGCTAAGCAAGGTTGGGCTTGGTTGGCGCTGAAGATAAGGAGGGCTAGGCTTGGTTAGTAATGAAGCTAAGCAGGGCTGGGATTAATTAGTACTGAAGCTAAGCAGGGCTGGGTTTGGTTAGTGCTGAAGGTAAGCAGGGCTGGGTTTGGTTAGTGCTGAAGATAAGCAGGGCTGGGCTTGGTTAGTACTGAAGCTAAGCACGGCTGGGCTTTGTTAGTACTGAAGTTGTGGAAGGCAGTGGTGCTGAAGCCAAGCAGGTCTGGGCATTTTGTAACTTAATGGTTTTGGTTGTAATGATGTGCTTGGCCAGGTCTTCCTCGAAAAAGAGATTTTAATCTCAAGGGATTTCCTGGTTAAACAAACGTTAAATAAAAAAATAATAAAAAAATAAGCAAGGCTGGGTTTGTTTAGTACTGAAGCTGAGCAGGACTGGGCTTAGTTAGCACTGAAGATAAGCAGGGCTGGGCTTGGTTAGTAATGAAGCTGATCAGGGTTGGGCTTGGTCAGCACTGAAGCTGAGCAGTGCTGGGTTTGGTTAGTGCTGCAGCTAAACAGGGTTTGTCTTTGTTAGTACTGAAGCAAAGCAGGTCTGGGCAAGGTTAATACTGAAGCAAAGCAGGTCTGGGCATGGTTAGTACTGAAGCAAAGTAGGTCTGGGCATGGTTAGTACTGAAGCAAAGCAGGTCTGGGCATGGTTAGTACTAAAGCAAAGCAGGGCTGGGTTTGGTTTGTACTGAAGCTCAGCAGGGCTGGGCTTTGTTAGTACTGAAGCAAAGCAGGGCTGGGCTTTGTTAATACTGAAACTAAACAAGGCTGGGCCTGGGTAGTACTGAAGCTAAGCAGGGCTGAGCTTGGTTAGTACTGAAGCAGAGCAGGGCTGGGCCTGGTTAGTACTGAAGCTGAGCAGGGCTGGTAATGAAGCTAACCAGCGCTGGGATTAGTTAGTACTAAAGCTAAGCAGGGCTCAGCTTGGTTAGACTGAAGCAGAGCAGGGCGGGGTCATTCCTATGTTCCCAGGGTGCTATGTTCCCAAGGTCCTATGTTCCCCAGCTCTATAGAGACCTTCAAAATCAAATAAAATGATAACCATTGGTTTTGTTGTGTTTATATAGCTGTTTTGAAGCCTTGTTCCAATAAAAAAAAACTGGATAATATTTATGAAATATTTTAATTTGACCCAAACACAATAGGAGGGTTAATGTGTGTTAACAGAATATTGAACTGGGGAACATAGGACCCTGGGAACATAGGACCTTGGGAACTTAGGACCCTGGAAACATAGAACCCTGGGAATATAGCTACGCTCCCAGCAGCGCTAGGCCTGGTTAGTACTGAAGCCAAACAGGGCTGGGCTTGGTTAGTACCGAAGCTAAGCAGTGCTGGCCTGGATAGAGGTGAGATGGAAGATATCCTGGGAAAACCAGTTTGCTTAAGGTGGTTTACATTTCGGTTGGGGGCAGTTCACCTCCTGTGTTACGCAAATAAACCCTGGAATTCAGCCTACATTCATTCCTAAATTTGACTTACAAATAAAAACAAGATTTTTCACAAACCCAATTTGGTTGGTTCAGGATTCTCTCCGATTAACTGGCCAACCTAACTAGTGAATAAAAGAGTATTTCGCTTGCGTTCACTTGTGAGTCAAAGACGAATGTTGACTGAGCACAAGCCAAACTGAAAAGCCCAGTACAGGGAGAAGCCCGGCTGTGTGCTAGCAGATGCTTTCAAACTAAGTGGCTCACACTGGTCATTATAGATCCCCACGACACTTATCACAAAGAGTAGAGGTGTCTTCAGTCTAGGCAAAATGCCCAATTACTCTCATTCCACTCTGCCCATTTACCATCTAATCTTCCTCTGTTAGAGCCCCCTGAGCACCAGCAGAAAAAGGGTTTAAATATTTGAAATTTTCCTATAATAAGAGTGCCTTGGATGACAAAAAACATGTTGCAGTGAAAAATTCTTTTAATAATTATTATGAATTTTTATTGAATGTCCCCAGTAGTGTTGATTTTTGCACAGTAGTAGAATATGTGGTATTTCGAATTAAGACAAAAGACTCATGTTCTCTACAGGAGAAAAAAATTAGAGATGGGTGTGGTTTCGTAGTTGGTTAATAGGTGTGGTTCTGTAGCTGGTTAATAGGTGTGGTTCTGTAGCTGGTTAATAGGTGTGGTTCTATAACTGGTTAATAGGTGTGGTCCTGTACCTGGTTAATAGGTCTGGTCCTGTACCTGGTTAATAGGTGTGGTTCTGTAGTTGGTTAATAGGTGTGGTTCTGTACCTGGTTAATAGGTGTGGTTCCGTAGCTGGTTAATAGGTGTGGTTCCGTAGTTGGTTAATAGGTGTGGTTCTGTAGTTGGTTAATAGGTGTGGTTCTGTAGCTGGGTAATAGGTGTGGTTCTGTAGCTGGTTAATAGGTGTGGTTCTGTACCTGGTTAATAGATATGGTTCTGTAGCTGATTAATAGGTGTGGTTCTGTAGCTGGTTAATAGGTGTGGTTCTGTAGCTGGTTAATAGGTGTGGTTCTGTAGCTGATTAATAGGTGTGGTTCTGTAGCTGGTTAATAGGTGTGGTTCTGTACCTGGTTAATAGGTGTGGTTCTGTAGCTGATTAATAGGTGTGGTTCTGTAGCTGGTTACTAGGTGTGGTTCTGTAGCTGGTTAATAGGTGTGGTTCTGTAGCTGATTAATAGGTGTGGTTCTGTAGCTGGTTAATAGGTGTGGTTCTGTACCTGGTTAACAGGTGTGGTTCTGTAGCTGATTAATAGGTGTGGTTCTGTAGCTGGTTAATAGGTGTGGTTCTGTAGTTGGTTAATAGGTGTGGTTCTGTAGCTGGTTAATAGGTGCGGTTCTGTAACTGGTTAATAGGTGTGGTTCTGTACCTGGTTAATAGGTGTGGTTCTGTAGCTGATTAATAGGTGTGGTTCTGTAGCTGGTTAATAGGTGTGGTTCTGTAGCTGGGTAATAGGTGTGGTTCTGCAGCTGCCTCCATTGCTGTGGAATCCAGTAGAAAGAGATTGCTGGTTGGGGTCCACACAGAAAAATTCAGGCTAGCACATGCACTATACTTTATTATTACTACCCTCATGTCCACCAAGATAGATAGTGTATAGGGACTATATTATAGTACTATGATATATATAGTATGAGACAATAATACTACAGTAGCTGCTGCTCTTGTGCTTAGCAACACTGACACTCAATACTGCAGTTCACAAGCGATGACATCACTAATAGCAAATGGAAGATGCTTCATTGCCTAGCCCTGGCCCTCCACTGAGGGCTGTTTGTTCCGACTGTATCATACTTTAATAATATATTTACAGGTTCTATACTGCATCCTGTGAAGTAACCCCGGATAAGGGTTTTCACTGAAATAACAAAACACAACAACAACAACAACAACAACAACACTACTAATACTATTACCACCACCACCACAGCCACTAATAATAATAATAATAATAATAATAATAATAATAATAATAATAATAATAATAATAATAATAATAATGATTATCATGTAATATTGTACAATGGTTTAAAGCACTACGCTTAGTTTTTCATGTATACACTAAATCATGTGGTGAAGGAACAGGACCAACATAAATAAAACTGAATTGACTTTGACTGACCTTTGTTTTGTCCTCAGTGGTCACAAATGGCCGTTTTCTGAGTTTATTAGCAGTGGAAAACCCCCTACATTCAATTTTTCAGCATGAGATTTGATGGGTTTTCCTGACTGACCCAATCATCGGATAATTAAAGATTTTCCCTTTTTAAAAAGCAGTACACCATCAGGGCACACAGATCCTCTTATAAGTCTTCTGAACCCTGCAGTTATGAAATCAGAAGATATAATCGAGGTTAAGCACCACACATCTATTACAGCAAAAAAAAAATAAAGCAGCGCAGTGCAGACTAAAGTCTCTCTGGACTGTGAAGTAGGAAAACAGCTATCGACCAATTTATTGATGAGTGACAGGTTGTTAGTACATGAAAATGTTGATTTAGGGTTTAAAATTCAATGAGGGGGCTTTATCACAGGGGGACCTGACTAGGGCCATTTTTAACCTGGTGGACGTACAGTATAAATACGGAAAGAGTTAAATGAATATTATACATCTTTCAGTGAGGCTAATATAGAAAGCTAATGCAATAAGTAGAATCCACACCATTCTTGCCATGTCTTTTCCGAGGAATATGCAATATCTAAAAGCAGTAAAGAAAACATCCTAATCTTACATGTACTTATGCTTCCCAGAAATGTTGCTCTACAAAAATGTGAAGGTTTCTGATAGACCAACCACACATATACAGCAATGCGAGGGTTTCTGATAGACCAGCCACACATATACAGCCATGCGAGGGTTTCTGATAGACCAGCCACACATATACAGCAATGTGAGGGTTTCTGATAGACCAGCCACACATATACAGCAATGTGAGGGTTTCTGATAGACCAGCCACACATATACAGCAATGTGAGGGTTTCTGATAGACCAGCCACACATATACAGGTGTTTCTACTCCCATTGGGCACAAAACAATTCTCCAAAAAATATATACATTTTTAAAAAAATTTAAATCTTTCATTTGTTTTTAAATTATTTGGCCAAAAGAAACCTGTTAAAGTGATCACTGTAAAGTGTTTTGGCAAACACCTTCGAGAGAGCATAATTCAACACTCATCCAGTGTAGACAAGCACGGGGCACATTTTGGGGCATATTACATTACACTACATTACATTACAAGCATTTAGTAGATGTTGTTTCCCAGAGCACTTTATAATGCTAATATCAGTATAGTTGTCCAGTTAGCGCACTGACAATCAAATGCATGTTCTGGTAATACAATGAAAACTGTGAGAGTAAAATGCACAACTAGTAATCACCAATTAATTATCCTTCAAGGTCAGTGTGCAACGTTTTACAGTTTTTCTCTAATGTTTACACACTAAAACTGGAACTATGCACACAATGGTGAAAACTTGAAGCTCATGTGTCAACAACAAAGACTATTTCTGTAAAACTCTAAGCACAATTCCTTTGTTTTCACCCACATAGCAATTCTAAATCACATATTTGCACAACTCTACACAAGAAATCTCATCATTTAGCACAATTTTCATAATCAAGTCTTGTTTGTTGTTCACATGGAAAACACTGGCCTTCAAATGCCAAACTCTAAGTACCAATTGGTCTCACTCATGCCACACCTGCTCAAACTCAATTGGCAAACTTTTCAATTATCTGTCAGAGCATAAAAGAGACCTCCGGTGACCTCTATTGTGTTGGAAAACAATGGAGCAACACGCAGCACAGAGAGGTAGAGGTAGAGGAGGAGGTGGACGTGTACGAGGTGGACAAAGAAGAGGGAGACAAGCTAATATTTTAAATGAAATACGTGCAACTTTGGTTGATCATGTATTTGTTTTTTTTTTGTTTTTTACAGCAGGCCTACAAACTACGATTTTTATTTTTGCAGTCTGCTGAACAAAGATTTATTTTACAGTAACAAAAGATTTGCTTTGTTACCTTTTTGAATTTGTTCATTGATTTCATATATGATAACAGATCATTACATCCATTGACCAGTCTAAGCATGTTCTAGTTTTGAGAAGACACAAATGTTATCTATTTTGGCCAAACTCATAATTGCACTGATATGGAAAATGAAAAAACACTTCTAACAATGTTCAGTATGACTCATGATGGAACCTGGGTTGTGAGTGCAGCCCAACTGGACCTCATTGGCAGGACAATACAGTAAATGTGCATTGCATCATACACAATAACAACAACACTCAAAGTGACAGTTCACACACTTTGCTGTACTGTACTGAATTAGAATTAGGTTTACCTAGCAAATGCACTATTTATATGATGATATATTTACTGTATTGTATCATGGCAACAGTCTTTATATTTACTGTAAAATTGCAGCCTATTTTGGGACCCCTCGAAAAGAAAACTAAAACTTCAAAAAAGGATAAAAAAAATAAGCAATTTTTACAGGATTTTATAACTTGAATATGTAACATGACCTCGTGAGGCCAAAACATATATACAGTATTTTGATGGTTGTGTTTTTAAATTTATTGCACCAGTGTGAAATCAATGCTCAATAAGACCTATTCATATGAGGCCTGTGTGAATCATTTTGATGGAAAAAGTCAGTTTTGAGAAGAGAGAACATAGTTTCGAATGCATGAATGCATTTTGCAAGAGATTTGTGTAGTTTTGGCAAAAGGTTAACTGTTGCTGTGCTGTGTGTGTAGAGTTTTGAGAAATTGAGCTATAGTTTCAGAAAACGTGTTTAAACAATTGAGAAAAACTGTAAAAAATCTGAAAATAATCATGTTGAATCTGGAGCCAACAGAGAATGAGATTCAGTCTGAGAATTTTTATACTTTAGTACCTTGCTTGTGTCCCCCACCCCAACCTACATGTATGAGTATACACACAAATGTACAAATACATTTCCTCTCCTGTTCCTGTTCTTACATGAATGCAAGAGCTGCCCCATCTTGAGGACTGAAATACGGTTTTCAGGGCCAGCAATGAACCGACCATCAGCATGTCTGTTTAACCAAAATCGGCTATTTAGTTACAGCAATACAGCCTTGCTGATTGCATTTCTAGTTATTAGACTTATTTCATGCTACACCAAAAAATAATGTTTTCTATTTCTGTGAAAAATGTTTTGCAAATGTGCATAGTATTGTACTAGAAATTAAAAAGTGAAATCATCAGTTTCAATACCAAACCATGCACTTTACATCTCATATGCAAAACAACAATATTAGCTATTTTCACAGTCACTCAGGTACATTGCACAATGCTGCACGATAAAATGTGCTGATGTTCGTATTTTCTACTAACCTTCCTCATGATTCAGTAAGAAACAGACTGTCAACTTGGTGCAAATGCATGAATTATTCAAACTGTCAGCCAGGACCAGCACATGACATCACCATGTAACATGGGTGTTCTCACGTCAGTCAGTCAACCTTATTTAATCTTCATTATAAAATGGGTTGTTTCGATCCTGGATGCCGATGATCGACAGTGATTGCAAATCCAATGCAGTAACAATTAATCAAACGGCCTTTTGTAAACAACATCTCATGTAAAACATGTTTTCAACGTACAAAAATGCCACGTTACACACATACAAAGCACTGTCTATAAGTCTTCAAGTAAGTCTGTAAGTATTACTTCAGATCTAGGCCTGCCATTAAAAGTATTGATATCAAAATTGTGCCAAGTTACATGAAACAATATTGGCTATCTTAGCTCACACACATTAAACAAGCTGTATTCCACAGGAATGCTGCCCAATGTTTCCTCAATTTTTTCAAGTAATTTGGCCCTGTGTGTACAAACATACAGTGCATTAATGGGGCTAACACGTGTGGATAGGTCTGTAAGATTGTATATTTATTTAATAGGCCTCAATATGTTTAAGTAATATCTGTATTTCTGTTCTGAAAGACAGTACAATTGCAACAGTTTCATAATTCAATTAAAATCTAGCAATGTCACATCTCAAGTGTACGGTTTAATTGGGGAAATGGCGAAGCGAAGAAAATTTGATGCTGAAGGTCGCGTTTTTAAAGAGAAATGGACGGAGGATTACTTTTTTGTGTAACGGAAATGCAAGGCTGTGTTGTATTTTGAATGCAGTCATGGCTTTGGGGGTGCTACATGCTACATGGAGCCTTATTTATAGTTTAATTTCAATGTTGATGCAATTTCCCTTCATTGCCACTAGGGTGAATATCACCACACTACACTTTTAATTAGTAACTAGTGGAGATTTCAACAATGAATCACTGGTGTCAAAGCTTTCGTGTCAAATCATGTTTCGTTTCAAAGCTAATTCAGTAAATAATGGCTGCAGATTGAAGTCATCACAATTAAAAAACAACAATAATAATAAAATAACATTTAATCTGGAAACTACCACACCACATAATTCCCAACAGGAAAAGCAATCATTAGGGATTTAAGCCTGTAGGGCTAAGCCCCAATTGGTTTTATTGTATTTTTTTGCTGTACATTTGCTCAGTTTCCTGTGAGATGGTGAATCTTAAAGACTTGAAACTTGGCACACTCATCACAAATGTATGAAATAAAGAAAAAATGAAATACCACCTCAATCGGTGCTGTAATTAAAGTTCAAAATTATACACTTTTTAAAGGTCATAACTCCCACACCCTATCTCCCCAGACAAAAGTTTTTTTTCTGTTGAATTTCACCAAACTTGTCAGATAGCATTAGTATACCTAACCATGCTTGCTAACCATAATCCAGCTATATTGGGCAAAAACCTGCTGTGATGGATGAGCTAAAACTGAGTTTGAGATTGCCTTAATTGGTCAAATGCTGGGATATACTCAAACGTTACATGATAGCCCCTTTAATGTAAGACCATAACTCCAATACCCAAAGTCTAATTCACAACAGATTTGGGCAGCATATTCTTCAGAATGAACTGAACAAGGGTGCGTGAAAGTCCACCATAATTAACCTATCATTAATGTCCATTATATTTTTTAAAAATGGTTTTGCATATTATGGACATTAATGATGGTTAATTATGATTACTGATTTGCACCAAACTTGGTACATAGCATGTACTATAACTATACTATACTATAACTAACAAACTATACTTGGTAACTATAAAGCAGTTATTTTGGACACCTATGGGAGCTGTGAGGTAATGAATCAGATTGGGTGTGGCCTAGCAGATTAATGGCCATAACTCACTGGCTATTCGTCCAAACAGATTGGGTGTGTCTTAGGCAGATTAATGGCTATAACACCCTGATTATTCAACCAATCAGATTGGGTGTGGCCTAGCAGATGAATGGCTATAACTCACTGGCTATTCATCCAAACAGATTGGGTGTGTCTTGGCAGATTAATGGCTATAACACCCTGATTATTCAACCAATCAGATTGGGTGTGGCCTAGCAGATGAATGGCTATAACTCACTGGCTATTCATCCAATCAGATTGGGTGTGTCTTGGCAGATTAATGGCTATAACACCCTGATTATTCAACCAATCAGATTGGGTGTGGCCTAGCAGATGAATGGCTATAACTCACTGGCTATTCATCCAATCAGATTGGGTGTGTCTTGGCAGATTAATGGCTATAACTCCCTGACTATTCATCCAATCAGATTGGGTGTGGCCTAGCAGGTTAATGGCCATAACTCCCTGACTATTCATAACTCACTAACTCACTGGCTATTCATCCAATCAGATTGGGTGTGGTTTAGCAGATTAATGGCCATAACTCACTGGATATTCATCCAATCAGATTGGGTGTGGCCTAGCAGATTAATGGCCATAACTCACTGGCTATTCATCCAATCAAATCGGGTGTGGCCTAGCAGATTAATGGCCATAACTCACTGGCTATTCATCCAATCAGATTGGGTGTGGTCTAGCAGATTAATGGCTATAACTGGCTATTCATCCAATTCTCACAAAACTTGCACTGGTTTACTACATGTGTATTGTTCCCAATAAGCCTCACCGTGATTGGTTAATATTTCTCTGACCAATAATGAATTTCCCATAGACATCCATAGTTTTTCAATGTTAAACAGGAAGAGTTCTCATTTTCACAGACTGTGTATCATTGAACAGCAATATGTCATATTGCTTTAATATTCATAACTTTGTTTAATGTTTGAGATCCTCTGGGCTTTTACAGGTTGAAACCCCCCAATTGCTGCTTGGGGCTATATTCATTATTGTCCTATTTTCATTCATTTTAATTTGTGTAATTCTCTTTACAGTCTATATGGTAAAAAAAAAAAGGTTATAATGAAATAAAATTATGATCCTTAAAATCAAAGTGTACGAATAAGTGAAAATTTCTCATAACACATTCAGAATGACTCCAGTCAGACTTGAAATCAAAAAAAAAAAAAAAAAAAAAAGAAGCGGTAGAACCAAGAACAGAACGCTAATATCTACTGGAAATAAAGTCGAAAAATAGCTTCAGAATGAAGTGTCATCTATTGGGACAAGGTTCCAATAGTAATACAATTTTCATAAATAAATCCCAAGTGTGAAGCTACAATTATAATTTTATTGATTTATTCAAAGAATTTAATATAACAAATCAATAAATTCACCGGGAGAAACTGAAGCTATGTAGGATATTGTAAAATGAAAAGCAGTGCTCTCCAAGTTGGCTATCAAAAATATCTACAAATATAAAATCCCTCCTTTTGGAATGGATACTTGGTTTGTCCTGAGCCTACCTTTTTTTAAAGAAAGGTAAAGTTTCTCACAGTATCTCAAAATATTCACATTGTTTGTAGACTACACAAATATGTACATTTATATTTGGAAAAAATGTCAGAAACATTCACAATCAATAAACAGAGAGAACTTTAAAATTTAAAATGCTGAACAATTATTTACAGCAAATTGGTTTAAAAAATGTTTATTATATTCCAAAAACAACCACAAAGCATGCTTTACTGTTAAAGTTAACACAACAAATAATCTAGCCATCTAAATCATAAACAGTTATTTATGTGAAGTACACTTTCACATTTAAACTTCAGACCTAAATGCTATTACAAATTATCATAAAATGAATTAAATATTGCAGTCTATTCACAGTGAGTGATACTTAATTTTTACACCACAAAATTATCCCAAAGATTTTCTTATGTTGTCAATATTGTCAAGCCACATACTCAAATTTAAGGGAATATAATAGTTCTACAAAAGAAAAAATGTAAGTCATACATTCTCAGACGAAAGACTTTCTTATCTCAGCAAATCTGCGGTACTGGTGTAAATATCTGAATGCATAAACTGTGTTTGCTTGGCTACAAATATAGACACAAACGTGCTCCTGGCGGCTTTGTGGACGGTTCAGATCTCAGATTTGCACGTAACACGATAGTCTGGTGATCTCCAGCGCCGTGAAGAGCTTCCCTCAGACAGGGCCTACTGCGTATTACACACTGGAGATTCACTTTCTGGGAAAATCTCAGCTCAGGAAATAAAAGTTGTCACACCATCTGTTCTTTCAACACGAGGAAAAAAAATCTGCCGAGCATTATAAGCAAGATTCAATTTAGCAATCACCGGTGTGTCTGAGAAAATGACTGATATATTAGTTGAATTAATTAGCTCAAATATTGTGACCTATTCTCAATTTGTTTTTAATCACAGATAAATGCTGGGCAGTTGTATTTTTTGTTCGTAAGTACATCTGTAATTTGTAAAAGAAAAACACCTTTTTGAATCTTCGTTTGCAGGGTGTTAGCACGATTAGCACGGGCCCATATACCCACTGAACATTTAACTGATATTTTGAATCAGAAAAGGAGCCGGTCACGGCTAAACGGGGATCGTACTGCACCGAGCAGCCGTGAGTACTCACTGCTTCATTTCAGATCTGATGCGGGGAATGAGCCACAACAACTACAACCGCGTCACTGTCCAGATACTTACAAACTACACTGTGCGTATGTGTGTGCTTTACACTTTTAAATAAAATGATAAATATTAAATGTTTACTTAATACATGATTTAATATTATGTTTACTTGGTTTTCTATTTGTATTCTATTTTTATATTTATATTTTAAATGTGCTTTCAAAACTGACAAATACATTTACTTTTTTGTATTATTTCTTAATGCTGTGCAATACGAAATGAAATAAATACAAAACATTTACTTATCCTGGATGAATGGATATTTTATATTGAGCTTCGCAGCGGTGTTATTTCAGAAATATCGCAGAGGATTTTCATTTCAGAAATAACACCTTGCATCACTCACGCCTCTCCATGTAAAAGGACAGGAGAGGTGAGGCGGGGCGCTCAGCAGTGAACAGGGGGTGTACGTGGCATTTTTTAACGCTGTCTCGTGGAGAAAAAAAAGGCTCGAACGCGGGGGAAACCACGCCTCCCGCAAGCGCGGACGCTCACAGAACAGCGTCGAGAGGACGTAGCGTTCGACAACCGCACTACGCACCCCGCTCTCACCTGACTGCGGGACGAGAGGCCTGACCTGGCCTGACTGCGGGCGAGAGGCCTGACCTGGCCTGACTGCGGCCGAGAGGCCTGACCTGGCCTGACTGCGGCCGAGAGGCCTGACCTGGCCTGACTGCGGCAGAGAGGCCTGACCTGGCCTGACCCGGCAGAGAGGACGCAGTTCTGCAGCAGTAAGAAGGCACTGAATCACCCGCAGATTACAGGCCCCGATTCATCAGGACTCAGCCTGGAGCTCGCCCAGGCCACGCTCGCCTTTCATCTGTTTGTTCAGACTGTACTCACGGTGCAGATGTCCCTCTCTTCTGCAATCATCAACCACTCCATAGAATTCAATAACTTTCTCTGACACACACACAGACACAGCCACTCAAACAGGCACGCACACATACACACACGCACATACAGCCACACAAACACACACATACGCACACACAACCATTCAAACACACACACACACAATCACACACACACAGACACAGCCACTCAAACAGACATGCACACACATACACACACACACAACCACTCAAACACACACACAAACACACACACACAAAAACGCATAAAGCTACACACACACACATGTGCGCGCACACACACTCACAGATAAAACACACACACATGCGCATGCAAACACACACACACAGACAGCCAGACAGACAGACAGACACACACACACACACACACACTCGCACACACACACTCACACATAAACACACTGACTTACATTCCACTCAACAATCAGAAAGAATCTCATTTCACTGACTCATTTAATGTGAAAAAAAACCCCAAAAAAAAAAACATTTTCATCATGTACAATGTTTTCCTTTTCTACCATTAGAAATGTTTCCACTGTAAATGTTTTGTCAAATGACACTTTTGACATTTATCACCTGGCAATAATTCACACTTCCTGCGCTGTAAATATTTTAAAGCCGTTCCCAGTGATTGGGTGGTCAGCTTTACTGCTGTCCTGTAAACATGTTTAATTCACAGCTGTGCTGTACCGTAGGCTGTGATCATGGGCTCAAGGTCTTCGGAGGTGACATCGTGCCAGCACAAGGACATGTTTTTTTTTTCAGTAATTCAGGTTTACAAGGCAACATGGCAGTTAATCTCTCAAATATCTCTTTCTAATCTATCTCTCTCTCCCCCCCCCCTCTCTCTCTCTCTCTCTCTCTCTCTCTCCCTCTCTCTTCCCCTCTGCCCTGTCCTGTGATTTATGTCTTCCCAAAGCAGGATCCAGAACAGGCCGTACCCCCCCTGCCACCCACCTCCGCCTCAGATCAGTGCTTCTCAGAACACATTACCGCTACCTTACATCAGCGAAGCTCCACACCCGTATCCCAGAAGCGCCGCTCATCCTCTGGCTCCTCCCCTTTTTACTGTCTGCGTTAAGAGAGATCCAGTCGCAATCAGCTCTGTGTCACAAACCCCGTTGCACGCGTGACGGTGAGCGACTGTAACAGCGTGTGTAACACACCATCGCCTGGTGACGTGAGCGACTGTAACAGTGTGTGTACTGTAACACACCATCGCCTGGGTGACGGTGAGCGACTGTAACAGTGTGTGTACTGTAACACACCATCGCCTGGGTGACGGTGAGAGACTGTAACAGTGTGTGTAACACACCATCGCGTGTGTGACGGTGAGCGACTGTAACAGCGTGTGTAACACACCATCGCCTGGGTGACGGTGAGAGACTGTAACAGTGTGTGTAACACACCATCGCCTGGGTGACGGTGAAAGACTGTAACAGTTTGTGTAACACACCATCGCCTGGGTGACGGTGAGAGACTGTAACAGTGTGTGTACTGTAACACACCATCGCCTGGGTGACGGTGAGAGACTGTAACAGTGTGTGTAACACACCATCGCCTGGGTGACGGTGAGAGACTGTAACAGTGTGTGTAACACACCATTGCCTGGGTGACGGTGAGAAACTGTAACAGCGTGTGTAACACACCATCGCCTGGGTGACGGTGAGAGACTGTAACAGTGTGTGTAACACACCATCGCCTGGGTGTCGGTGAGAGACTGTAACAGTGTGTGTAACACACCATCGCCTGGGTGACGGTGAGAGACTGTAACAGTGTGTGTAACACACCATCGCTGGGTGACGGTGAGAGACTGTAGCAGTGTGTGTAACACACCATCGCCTGGGTGACGGTGAGCGACTGTAACAGCGTGGGTAACACACCATCGCCTGGGTGACGGTGAGAGACGTTGTGTGCATCGCCTGGGTGACGGTGAGCGACTGTAACAGCGTGTGTAACACACCATCGCCTGGGTGACATAACTCTGGTTGGCTGTGTCCGCACCGTGCGGTATTTAACAAGCGCGGCGGCGTCGTTCTCAGGAGCGAAAAAAGTAGCGCGTGCCATTAGGGTGCCGTTGATGTGCCGGCGTCCGGCTGGAGCGCACAGACCGGGACGGCGAGTGACGGCCAAGGCCTGGAGAGGCTTCCCGCACTTCTCTGATCCGCGTCTCAAGGGCCAACGTCAAAAATGTACAAACGCGAGAAGAGAAAAACATTCACAGGGCAGCGTCCAGCGAACAAAGAAACGCGCTCTCTTCAAGCAGGAAGGACCGGAAACGGGTCCGGAGATCATTTATCGCCACTGATGGCAAAAGACAGCAAAGTGGAGAAAATACGACGCGTGTAAGGAGACGGTTTCGTGAAACGACTGCTTCAGTTTTTATTTTTGATGCGTGCTTCTCTCTGTGCTCTGTCTGTATCCCCTGGTCTCCTGCCGCTCCCAGACACAACCCCAGAAAACTGGTGAGTTTGGACTGAGTTAAAGAACCAAGAATCGAGTCCCAAAGTCCCCCCCCTTACTCCAGCTAATTAATAGAAACCCGGTCAGAGACTGTATATAATTGAACAGCCGGAGCTGTGTTCTCAGACCCAGAAATCCCTTCAGCAGACGCACTGGGGCCGGAGACAAGCTGAAATATCGCCACACACTCACACACAAAACATGCTCGCTCACACAGTGTTACCCGCACGCTCACACACAGAACACAGCTATCTCACACAGTGTTACCCGCACACTCACACACAGAACACAGCTGGCTCACACAGTGTTACCCGCACGCTCACACACAGAACACAGCTACCTCACACAGTGTTACCAGCACACTCACACACAGAACACGGCTCGCTCACACAGTGTTACCCGCACACTCACACACAGAACACAGGCTCGCTCAGGTGTGTTACCCGCACACTCACACACAGAACACAGCTACCTCACACAGTGTTACCCACACACTCACACACAGAACACGGCTCGCTCACACAGTGTTACCCGCACGCTCACACACAGAACACGGCTCACTCACACAGTGTTACCCGCACACTCACACACAGAACACGGCTCGCTCACACAGTGTTACCCGCACGCTCACACACAGAACACGGCTCGCACACGCGTGTTACCCGCACGCTCACACACAGAACACGGCTCGCTCACACAGTGTTACCCACACACTCACACACAGAACACGGCTCACTCACACAGTGTTACCCGCACACTCACACACAGAACACGGCTACCTCACACGTGTTACCCACACGCTCACACACAGAACACGGCTAGCTCACGCGTGTTACCCGCACACTCACACACAGAACACGGCTCACACACGCGTGTTACCCGCACACTCACACACAGAACACGGCTACCTCACACGTGTTACCCACACGCTCACACACAGAACACGGCTACCTCGCTCACACAGTGTGTTACCCGCACACTCACACACAGAACACAGCTACCGCACACAGCGTTACCCGCACGCTCACACACAGAACACGGCTCCTCACACAGTGTTACCCGCACACTCACACACAGAACACGGCTCGCTCACACAGTGTTACCCGCACACTCACACACAGAACACGGCTCGCTCAGGTGTGTTACCCGCACACTCACACACAGAACACACTCGCACACGGGTGTTACCCGCACACTCACACACAGAACACGGCTCGCTCACACAGTGTTACCCGCACACTCACACACAGAACACGGCTCACTCACACAGTGTTACCCGCACACTCACACACAGAACACGGCTCGCTCACACAGTGTTACCCGCACACTCACACACAAAACACGGCTCGCTCACACAGTGTTACCCGCACGCTCACACACTGAACACGACTCGCTCAGGCGTGTTACCCGCACGCTCACACACAGAACACGGCTCGCTCACACAGTGTTACCCGCACACACACACACAGAACACGGCTCACTCACACAGTGTTACCCGCACGCTCACACACAGAACACGGCTCGCTCACACAGTGTTACTCGCACACTCACACAGAACACGGCTCACTCACGTGTGTCATCCGTAACCAGGGCTACATTTTAATCATTTCAGAAGCAGCAGGCATCAAATATTAGAGAGGAAGAGGACGAAGAGGGATGGGGGAACATGCAAGAGACAGGAGTAGCAAGCGAAACCCAGACGACAGGGAAGAAGATTCAGCATGAGAGAAAAGACTGAAGGAAAGTCTTCAACTGAGGTGTAAGATGCGATACTCCTTTCTATTCTGGGCCCTGTGCACGAGCAACCCGTTTAAAACTGGAGACCAAAGCAAGCTTTTGAGCCCCACAACCCAAAGTCTTACAGTCAGATTCTGCCACACACAGTTTTCTGCCCGGTTAATTTCCATTCATGATTTGATTTCAGGAGCTACATGAATTTTAATATTAAAAGCATTGTCATGAAAGTCTTAGGACCCTCGTAAGACTGATTACTGTGAATGTGATTTTCGGTGCTTTATTTATGTGTTGTATTTTTAAAGGCAGACGAACACAGTTTAATCTGTGAGGTCATTATTTCTGCTAAGGGTAAGGGTCTCTTCTCCCTCTGCAATAAAAGCAGTGCACATCTGAATTAATGCCTTACAAGCCACAGTTGAGGCATTAGAAAAAAAGAATAAAAACTAATCTTCCACCGTCAGAAGCACATCTGTGCTCAGGCCCAGGCTGACCCTGCGTGTTCCCTGACCTCTCAGCCCTGAGTTATGATATGTGGTGTCCCACAGATTACTCTTCAATATTTCATTACATGTACAAAATCCTCATCTATATATCTCTCCCAGGAAGCCAAGGCTGTCTAATAAGTCAGGCAGTGTACTTTGCACACACACACACACACACACATGCACGCACACACACATACGCACACACTCGCACAAGCACACATACGCACGCACACATTCACATGAGCACAGACACACACACACACACTCACACACACAGATGCACACACAAACACACGGTCGTCCACTGCCCACAAACACACACTGAGGATGTACAGACACACACACACAGAAACAGATGCATGCACACACACACATAAACAGACACACACATATACAAACACATAAAGAGAGAGACGCACACACACACACACGCACAGAAACAGACACACATACACAAACACATAAAGACAGAGACACACACACTCACAGAAACAGATGCACACACACACACACAGAAACAGACACACGTACACACACATAAAGACGGAGACACACACACACTCACAGAAACAGATGCACACACACACACACACACACACAGAGAGACACACACACAAACACATAGAGAGACACACACACACACACACACACACACAAACTCACGCCCCCAAGCATGATAGCATTCTTCATTGTGTTTATAAGGTGCGCTGGCATCTGTGTCCCCCTCGAATAACAGGAGAGGTATCAGCAGCTCGGCTGTCCCCCCAGACGCGATCTATTTCCTGCCTCCTTTCGCGGTTAACACGGGGGAAACGCCGCGGTGTTTATTCAGCGCTGGCATCCCGGGCGAGCGGCGAGGGACCGCTCAGAACTGGAGCGCTCTAAAGTAGGTCTGACCCCCGCACCTCCGCTCCTCCCTCCCCCCGGTGCGCGGAGAAATTCAAAGCAGGAACGCGGCAGAAAACCCGTGATTACGGAAATTAAAAGCGGGGCCAGATTAAGGGGTCAGGGCCGGGGCCGGGGATAGGCCCCGCCCGCTGGTGATTAACGGGGTGGGGATGGGACGGGACGGATTCGGAGCGCGAGGCGAGAGCCCGGAGGGAGTCTGAGGGGCTACGCTAGCACACCGCGGCGTCGGCCCGCCCCGCCCTCCTGACCGTTACGCTAACGTGCTAACCGCTCCGTAATGAACAGCATCTTTTCCGCTCCAACCTCCGCCAGCTCTCCCACTCAGAAACAACCTGGCCGCCCCCACGCCTCGACGACGCCTCTGTTTTTGATGAGTTCCACTGACCTGTTTGTTTCCACAGCGCTCTCTGTCCAACTGGCTGACAGAACGGTATATCTGCTACATCACGTACTGCAAGAGACACATTCATCGCCATTAAAATAGGCAGAATAGATAACATTTAAGACACCATAATCTACAGCCTTTTATTTTTCTGCGAGGTGCAAGTGTTCCAGGCAAGGTGATGTGATTATAGGATTAAGAATATATAATGAGGAGAACAGGCCATTCAGCCCATCTAGAACATAAAAACATAAGAATACATAATGAGGAGAACAGGCCATTCAGCCCATCTAGAACATAAGAACATGAGAATACATGATGAGGAGAACAGGCCATTCAGCCCATCTAGAACATAAAAACATAAGAATACATAATGAGGAGAACAGGCCATTCAGCCCATCTAGAACATAAGAACATAAGAATACATAATGAGGAGAACAGGCCATTCAGCCCATCTAGAACATAAGAACATAAGAATACATAATGAGGAGAACAGGCCATTCAGCCCATCTAGAACATAAGAACATAAGAATACATAATGAGGAGAACAGACCATTCAGTCCATCTAGAACATGAGAACATAAGAATACATAATGAGGAGAACAGGCCATTCAGCCCATCTAGAACATAAGAACATAAGAATGCATGATGAGGAGAACAGGCCATTCTGCCCGTTTAAGGCTCATTATGACCTAAAGTCTATAGAGAATCCAGATGGACATCGAGTCTGGAATTACACACCTGACCCCCTACCCCATTACAGGACCTCACACTGCCTAACACACACAGGGCCTCTCACTGCCTAACACACACAGGGCCTCTCACTGCCTAACACACACAGGGCCTCTCACTGCCTAACACACACAGGGCCTCTTACTGCCTAACACACACAGGGCCTCACACTGCCTAACACACACAGGGCCTCTTACTGCCTAACACACACAGGGCCTCACACTGCCTAACACACACAGGGCCTCTCACTGCCGAACACACACAGGGCCCTAACACACACAGGGCCTCACACTGCCTAACACACACAGGGCCTCACACTGCTTAACACACACAGGGCCCTAACACACACAGGGCCTCCTACTGCCTAACACACACAGGGCCTCACACTGCCTAACACACACAGGGCCTCTCACTGCCTAACACACACAGGGCCTCACACTGCTTAACACACACAGGGCCCTAACACACACAGGGCCTCTTACTGCCCAACACACACAGGGCCTCACACTGCCTAACACACACAGGGCCTCTCACTGCCTAACACACACAGGGCCTCTCACTGCCTAACACACACAGGGCCTCTTACTGCCTAACACAAACAGGGCCTCTCACTGCCTAACACACACAGGGCCCTAACACACACAGGGCCTTACACTGCTTAACACACACAGGGCCTCTTACTGCCTAACACACACAGGGCCTCACACTGCCTAACACACACAGGGCCTCTCACTGCTTAACACACCCAGGGCCCTAACACACACAGGGCCTCTTACTGCCTAACACACACAGGGCCTCACACTGCCTAACACACACAGGGTCTCACACTGCTTAACACACACAGGGCACAGGGCCTCTCACTGCCTAACACACACAGGGCCTCACACTGCCTAACACACACAGGGCCTCTCACTGCCTAACACACACAGGGCCTCACGCAGCCTAACACACACAGGGCCTCACACTGCCTAACACAAACAGGGCCTCTCACTGCCTAACACACACAGGGCCTCACACTGCCTAACACACACAGGGCCTCTTACTGCCTAACACACACAGGGCCTCACACTGCCTGACACACACAGGGCCTCACACTGCTTAACACACACAGGGCTTCTTACTGCCTAATACAAACAGGGCCTCTCACTGCCTAACACACACAGGGCCTCTCACTGCCTAACACACACAGGGCCTCACGCTGCCTAACACACACAGGGCCTCACACTGCCTAACACACACAGGGCCTCACACTGCCTAACACACACAGGGCCCTAACACACACAGGGCCTCTTACTGCCTAACACACACAGGGCCTCACACTGCCTAACACACACAGGGCCTCTCACTGCCTAACACACACAGGGCCTCACACTGCCTAACACACACAGGGCCTCACACTGCCTAACACACACAGGGCCCTAACACACACAGGGCCTCTCATTGCCTAACACACCCAGGGCCCTAACACACACAGGGCCTCTTACTGCCTAACACACACAGGGCCTCAAACAGCCTAACACACACAGGGTCTCACACTGCTTAACACACACAGGGCCTCTCACTGCCTAACACACACAGGGCCCTAACACACACAGGGCCTTACACTGCTTAACACACACAGGGCCTCTTACTGCCTAACACACACAGGGCCTCACACTGCCTAACACACACAGGGCCTCTCACTGCTTAACACACCCAGGGCCCTAACACACACAGGGCCTCTTACTGCCTAACACACACAGGGCCTCACACAGCCTAACACACACAGGGTCTCACACTGCTTAACACACACAGGGCCTCTTACTGCCTAACACACACAGGGCCTCACACTGCCTGACACACACAGGGCCTCTCACTGCCTAACACACACAGGGCCTCACGCAGCCTAACACACACAGGGCCTCACACTGCCTAACACAAACAGGGCCTCTCACTGCCTAACACACACAGGGCCTCACACTGCCTAACACACACAGGGCCTCTTACTGCCTAACACACACAGGGCCTCACACTGCCTGACACACACAGGGCCTCTCACTGCCTAACACACACAGGGCCTCACGCAGCCTAACACACACAGGGCCTCACACTGCCTAACACAAACAGGGCCTCTCACTGCCTAACACACACAGGGCCCTAACACACACAGGGCCTCACACTGCCTAACACACACAGGGCCTCTCACTGCCTAACACACACAGGGCCTCTCACTGCCTAACACACACAGGGCCTCTTACTGCCTAACACACACAGGGCCTCACACTGCCTAACACACACAGGGCCCTAACACACACAGGGCCTCTCACTGCCTAACACACACAGGGCCCTAACACACACAGGGCCTCTCACTGCCTAACACACACAGGGCCTCAACAGCCTAACACACAGGGCCTCTCACTGCTTAACACACACAGGGCCTCTTACTGCCTAACACACACAGGGCCCTACTGCCTGACACACACAGGGCCTCTCACTGCCTAACACACACAGGGCCTCACACACTGCCTAACACACACAGGGCCTCACACTGCCTAACACACACAGGGCCTCTCACTGCCTAACACACACAGGGCCTCTCACTGCCTAACACACACAGGGCCCTAACACACACAGGGCCTTACACTGCTTAACACACACAGGGCCTCTTACTGCCTAACACACACAGGGCCTCACACTGCCTAACACACACAGGGCCTGAACACACACAGGGCCTCTCACTGCCTAACACACACAGGGCCTCACACTGGGCCTCACACAGCCTAACACACACAGGGCCTCACACTGCTTAACACACACAGGGCCCTAACACACACAGGGCCTCTTACTGCCTAACTCACACAGGGCCTCACACTGCCTAACACACACAGGGCCTCACACTGCTAACACACACAGGGCCCACACTAACACACACAGGGCCTCTGCTTAACTGGCCCTAACACACCCAGGGCCTCTCACTGCCTAACACACACACAGGGCCTCACACTGCCTAACACACACACAGGGCCCTAACACACACAGGGCCTCACACTGCCTAACACACACAGGGCCCTAACACACACAGGGCCTCTCACTGCCTGACACACACATGGCCTCTCACTGCCTAACACACACAGGGCCCTAACACACACAGGGCCTCTCACTGCTTAACTCACACAGGGCCTCTCACTGCCTAACACACACAGGGCCTCTTACACAACACACCCTCTCACACTGCCTAACACACACAGGGCCTCTCACTGCCTAACACACACACAGGGCCCTAACACACACAGGGCCTCACACTGCCTAACACACACAGGGCCCTAACACACACAGGGCCTCTCACTGCCTAACACACACATGGCCTCTCACTGCCTAACACACACAGGGCCTCTCACTGCCTAACACACACAGGGCCCTAACACACACAGGGCCTCTCACTGCCTAACACAAACAGGGCCTCTCACTGCCTAACACACACAGGGCCCAAACACACACAGGACCTCTCACTGCCTAACTCACACAGTGCCCTAACTCACACAGGGCCTCTCACTGCCTAACACACACAGGGCCCTATCACACACAGGGCCTCTCACTGCCTAACTCACACAGGGCCTTGCACGCCTCCCAGACTAGCCCCGCTCCTTATATCATGGGAAGTGTGGGAGCGATACATGGCTCAGTAGTCCTGCCTTATTTGGGGGAGCAGGGACCACCCTGAAGAGTGGAAATAATGCATGACAAGCATCTGGACTCAGGCCCTTCTGGGATGCGCACTGAGAGGAGCCGGCCAATAAGACGGGCCCTCGGGTGAGTGCGGCACTGGTGCGGAGCGGGGGGGGGGGGGGGGGGCCAGGCTGGGGAGGGGGGCGATGTATTCCGACACATCTCCTCAGCGGCTGGGGCTGGAGCGGGTACAGAGAGAGACGACAGCCCGCTCTGCCAGTTTTGGGGTACGGGCCCCCCGATACAGAGGAGCAGCATCTGTGTGCCACGGTGATCCAGATCAGCCTGGCACCCGGCCCAGCCCCCAAAGACCCCACGTTCCCAGCCCCCCCTCGCTGCCCCCACCCCATCCCACTGCCTGTGGGGGGAAGGTCTACTTTTAAGAAATGAACCACATCTGCTCCCTGCACAAACTTTCTCTCTCTTCTCTCTCAGATGTTGGGGGGAGAGGAGGGTTGTTGGGGGGCGTTTGATTGGTAGCCTGTGATAACACCATCTCTGGGTCTCATAAACAAGGCTCCGCACCCCCCTGTCACCCCACCCTCCCCGCAGTGCCAGACCTGGGATGAAGGGGGGGGGGGGGGGGGTCCCATGCTTGCAGCCTTTGATTATGTCTCCTCAGATTTTTATTATTTTCCTCTCCCTTCCTGAAACTCCTCCATAACTTCACTCGAAATTGACACCGAAGGTTTGAGGGATCCCTCGGCCCAGAAACAGACCGAGATTAGGGTTCGAGCGTGCGGTTCGCTGAGCACCAGAGCGTCCCACGTCCCGACACCCCACTGAATCACGGCAGGTGCCTCCCCCCAACAGCGTCTTTCTGTGAAATTATATTTTTACATGCTGTTTTCAATCATAAGCTGCAACTTTTAAGTAGACATTAAATCTATAATTAGACAACAACCTGAACTTGTGAAATACTCTGCACAGGTATTACTGTGGTGGACCCCTGCACTTAGGAATGAAAATAACTCATTAGAAATTATATATAGTTGCAAGAAAAAGTTTGTGAACCCTTTGGAATTACTTGAATTTCTGCATTAATTACTCATAAAATGTTCACAATATTAAGTCACAATATTAGACAAACACAATCTGCTTAACCCAATAATAAGCAAATAATTATACTTCTTCTAGTAAATAGAATGGATTCATCATTCACAGTCTAGATTGGAAAAAGTACGTGAACCCCTAGGTTAATGAATTCTCCAAAAGCTAACTGGAGTCAGGTGTTCCAATCAATGAGTTGTGATTGGAGGTGCGGGTTGGAGGTGCCCTGCCCTATAAAAACGGACACAGTGTTACTGACAGGGCCTGCGCTTCTCCAGAAACATCTGTTCATGTGCACCATGCCCTGCTCAAAACCGTTTCGAGAGGACCTTAGAAGAACAACTGAAGAGATGCATAAAGCTGGAAAAGGCTACAAAAGCCTTTCTAAAGCCCTGGGTGTTCATCAATCCACAGTAAGACAAGTTCTCTACAAATTGAGGAAATTCAGCACTGTTGCTACCCTCCTTGGAGTGGACATCCTGCAAATATCTCAGCAAGAATGCAGTGTGTACTGCTGGAGGACGTCAAAGAGAATCCTAGGGTAACGGCAAATGACCCACAGAAATCTTACTAAAGATTACTCTGTTCATGTGTCACCATAAGCAAAGACTCAACAAGAATGGTATTCATGGGAGGACACAATGGAGGAAACCACTGCTCTCCAAGAAACATTGCTGTACGTCTCAAGTTTGCAAAAGACCACCTGGATGTTCCTCAATGCTTCTGCAATAATGTTCTATGGATGGATGAGACAAAAGTTGAGCTTTTTGGTAGAAATGCACAACGCTATGTTTGGAGGGAAAATGCACTGTTCACCAACACCAAAACCTCATCCCAACTGTGAAGCCTGGTGGAGGGAGCATTGTGGCTTGGGCCTGCTTTGCTGCCTCAAGGCCTGAACAGCTTGCAATCAGTGAGGGAACAAATAACTCAAAAGTCTGTCACCAGAAGCTTAATAGAAGTTGAATGATGCCACAAGGCAAAGACCCCAAAACACATGAGTAAATCGACATCAAAATGGTTTACACGGAAGAAAAATCATGTTTTGTAATGGCCAAGTCAGAGTCCAGACCTTAACCTTATTGAGATGTTGTGGCATGACTGATAGGAAACATTTGGTGGAGGTCATTGCTGCTAAACAGGTTGTTCCAGTTACTAGATACAAGGGTTTACATCCTTCCTCCAGCCTGAACTGTGAATGCTTTGATTAAGTGTTCAATAATGACGTGAAATGTGCAATTGATTGTGTGTTATTAGTCTGAGCAGAATGTGTTTGTCTATTCTGATTTAAATGCTGATCAGACAACATTTAATGAGTGATTAATGCAGAAACCCCAGTAAAGGTTGCAAAAACTTTTTCTTGCAACTGTATTTTTACACTGCTGTATTTCACTTGATAAGGAACAATAAGACCTGCGTCAAACAATTATTTAAAAATGCTTTAACATTGCAGACAGTAGTAAAATCAGTGCAGGTGGTTGCTAATTTCAAATTAAATAACAGTGACATATGGTCAGATTTCCCTTTAAAAACTCCCAGGGCCCTTTGGAAGTGCTTTTTTTACTGCCATCCAAAGAGTGAAAATATTTCAGATGTTATGTCCACATGGACCTAACGTGTGAAACAAGCAGCCATCACAGGGGGTTTCCAGTTAGAACTACACAAACTGATGGTTCTGCTGGACCTGTCTCATTCAGACCTGAGGAACACGTGAAACCCAGCCTTGAATTTCATCTGTGGACGGGATGTTGCTTAATTGCGCTTTTTGCACCACCTTTAGTTACAATCCCTGTGAGGATAATGCTGCTTCCAGACCGGATTCAGCCGTACTGCTCTCCACGCTGTCTGTCTGAGCCCTCCGAGGATCTTACATTAAGAGACACTCCAGGGACATCTCAGGGACGCTGCCCCTCAGAACATGCTATTGTTCTCGGGCCAGGAGGAGGAAGACAACCTTCAATGGCGATGAGGAATGATGACATAATGGCGACAAGATAGAACATGTTTTTGCATTCCCTCCATTAATGAACAGTGCAACAAAGGCAAGGTTTTCAGGCATGTGTGTGTGTGTGTGGGGGGGGGCTCAAGATTCCCCAGCACTTGTTCCGTTTTCCCCAAGTGCCCTATGTGCATTTGATAAAAATATCTATTTATAGTTGTGTTATTAGTGTTGCTGTCATTCATTTTCATTCATCCATTTCAGTAGGCTATGTTCTGTGCAATAATCGGGTGCGGTAGAACGTGGGGAGTACCTGGGTGTGGTGGTGTTCCTGGGTTGGTGAGCCCTTTTCTCGTTGAAAGCACCTGCACCCCCCAGAAGCCCCCTGCCCAGCCCTGCAGCTCAGGGCTCTAAAAAGCAGTGTGGCCCAGCGGAAGAGGTTCTGTTTGCCTGGGGGCGGGGCTGAGGTTGCTTCCTGCTTTAATGTTCTGCAGAGTCGGGCCCAATGAGGGTTAGATGGAACTTCATACGGGAAATATGAAACTATTGTGAAAATTGAGTTTTAAAGCATCATATGAAACAGGGCTGAGCTGACCCAGTCTGACCAACCAATACCTGAGTGTACCAATGAGAATAAGGCATATCTCCCGCCAATACCTGAGTGTACCAATGAGAATAAGGCATATCTCTCGCCAATACCTGAGTGTACCAATGAGAATAAGGCATATCTCCCGCCAACACCTGAGTGCAGCCAATGGGAATAAGGCATATCTCCCGCCAATACCTGAGTGCAGCCAATGAGAATAAGGCATGTCTCCCGCCAACACCTGAGTGCAGCCAATGAGAATAAGGCATTTCTCCCGCCAATACCTGAGAGCAGCCAATGAGGATAAGACATGTCTCCTGCCAATACCAGAATGCACCAATGAGAATAAGGCATTTCTCCCGCCAACATCTGAGTGTACCAATGAGAATAAGGCATGTCTCCCGCCAACACCTGAACGCAGCCAATGAGCATAAGGCATGTCTCCCGCCAATACCTGAGTGCAGCCAATGAGAATAAGGCATGTCTCCCGCCGACACCTGAGTGCAGCCAATGAGAATAAGGCATTTCTCCCGCCAATACCTGAGAGCAGCCAATGAGGATAAGACATGTCTCCTGCCAATACCAGAATGCACCAATGAGAATAAGGCATGTCTCCCGCCAACACCTGAGTGCAGCCAATGAGAATAAGGCATGTCTCCCGCCAACACCTGAGTGCAGCCAATGAGAATAAGGCATTTCTCCCGCCAATACCTGAGAGCAGCCAATGAGGATAAGACATGTCTCCTGCCAATACCAGAATGCACCAATGAGAATAAGGCATGTCTCCCGCCAACATCTGAGTGTACCAATGAGAATAAGGCATTTCTCCCGCCAATACCTGAGAGCAGCCAATGAGGATAAGACATGTCTCCCGCCAACACCTGAGTGCAGCCAATGAGGATAAGACATGTCTCCCGCCAACACCTGAGTGCAGCCAATGAGCATAAGGCATGTCTCCCGCCAACACCTGAGTGCAGCCAATGAGGATATGGCATGTCTCTTGCCAACACCTGAGTGCAGCCAATAAGAATGCAGGAGTCTTAGAGTGAGTAAAATGAAAAGCTTTGACTATAAATGAATATATCAGCTTGTCTTCTGGGGTATTTTACTAGAGAGGTAAAGACCTTACGCAGCTCCTGCCACTGGGAGAGTAGAAGACCACGTCTCGCTTTAAAATTTAACAGTTGTACTGTCTGCCGCTGAGCTACACAGACGGAAAAACCACATTAGACCAAACCTTCGCCTTCGACCAGCTGTCCAGCAGGAGAGTGATCTCGCCAGGAAACGCGGCTTACGGACGTACCGCGCACAGGACGTTTCCGATCCGCATTTCATGCCCGCGTGCACGAGCTGCAGCGTGGGACCTGCTGGGCCAGGTACACGGTCTCCGGGGAATGGCAATTTGTTTGCAGAAGGACCGCGATCAGCAGAAATAATATGATTGCCTTTGTCATAATCAAGTAATGGATTAAAACAAGTAATCGGTTTGCACACATTACATTTGCTCAGCAGATTAGGAAGCAGTACAGAGCACAGGCCTGCTGACATTTTACACCGAGAGAAAGGCTGGTCCTATTCAAGGGAAACAAAAAATTATGATTGCATGAAAAACTGTCAAATTTGAATGTGTAATTTGTCTTGCCTTGAATGCATAACCTGAATGAGAGCACACATACACACACACACACACACACACACACACACATACAAAACACACATATGTGCACTCATACACGCTCACACGCACACACAAAACACACACACACACACTCATAAACACACACGTTCATACCCGCTCTCACACACACACACACACACACACACCCGTGCACACACATTCGCAGAAATACTAAGCCCAGCAATAAACGTACTTTCAAAATCAACTAAATAAATGCATAACAGATATAAATAAATAATTCTCAAATTAATATGATTCAATCTTCCTAATGTCTCAGGGGTGCATCTAGACGCTTAAAAAAACAGTTTTAAGAGCTGCTTAAAAAAACAATTTTAAGAGCTTTATTTTTATCTGAGAGAGACTGAAATATTTGCTGTGGTATCACCTAGTTGCGGCCAGCAGAACAAAACCATTAGACATCACTTTTAATTTGGGGAATGAAGCTCAATTTTCTTGATGTTTTATTTATTATTATTATTATTATTATTATTATTATTATTATTATTATTATTATTATTATTATTATTATTATTTTGGCGGTTGAACATTTGTCTGCATAGGCATACATAAATCAAGCATGTGTCTCAGCAAGACAGGGATAACGTGAGAGCAACCTTAATTTGGTTGAATACAAAAAGTTTCTTCGATATAAAATCAACAGTAATTGTGTCATTTGCGAATAAATTCCGTGCACAAATGTGCGCATTCCGTGTATACATGTATTTTTCACTCCAGACGTTTCTGACGACGGTGGGATGCGCATCTGGATCTGCAGGGTTTGAGTTCTCTGTGCTGGTACATTGAAAATGTTCTCATTTCTGCTTTCGTTGAAAATGATCGAGGGAAAACTTCGGATTGAGTGGTATTTTCGCCTAAATGTCAGATATTGGTCCAGATTCTTCGTCCTGCACAAAGAGACGTCACCATCTGCACTGCCTTTTAAAAGGGCGACTTCGCTGACTTATAAGGAATATAATTCAATTTGTATTCCTTAGGGAAGAAACAGTACGCGTTCAGCGTTTCGGCTTTTTAAAACTCAAATTTAAAATGTATGTCGTCCAATATATCATCAGTAATAAATCTATAACTAATGGAGTTTGGAATTCGGTTTCTCTCACTTCAAATGCGTGCGAAGTTATCATAAAGTCAGTTATGTTAAAGCCACCGAAGCGAATTTTTAATCATTTTTATACAGTGCTCCGGCTTTGGCGCGCCTCGGGACTGAACGCTTCTCCGCGCGCCCCCTCCCTCCCTCTTTCGCACCACCCTCCGTTTCGAGCTCAGCAATTCAGCACCAGCGCCCGAGGACAGCGCGAGCTACTCACTGAACACGAGACACGATGTGATATTGTACTTTGATTTTATATAGATGTCATAGTCAAATCAACAACAAATCTTCATTGCCACTGAAATTTCGCGTTGAGACAATAATACACTTACAAGAAAACGCTTGCTTACTATGTATCTTTGCTGAATATTTGAGATTTTAATTGGTCAATCATTTTAGTATGGCGCCTGACTGCCCAAGGACGTTTCAAAGCGATAAAGTAGTTGGAAGTGTTTATTTGTCGCTTTAGAATTCAGTCAGTTTGCCAGTGTGGCACCGCGAGCCATAAATTCCACAGTATATAGCCTACATTAAGTCACATTCTTCACTCGATTGCTGCTCAAAAACAAATAATGTCGAACTGCACCCGACAGAAAACATTGTGCTTTAAACGCCACGGTTAAGGTGCTCGCAAATATAAATTATTTCTTCCCCAAGATGTGGCAGATAAAATTTGACCAATTCAGGGTAATATTTATGTACTGTAGTACATGCGTTATCATGTTGACACACCACACTACAGAGAAAAAAAAATTGTATTCAATAATATTAACAACACCAACAACAATAATAATAATAATAATAATAATAATAATAATAATAATAATAATAATAATAATAATAATAATAATAACAACAACAATAACAATAATAATAATAGGTTGCCTGTCGCCTTCGAGGGCTTGCACCCTAATAGGCCTACATATGAATGCTACTATGTGAGTGTTAGCACGCTGTCATATCATGAAACAAACAATTCCCAGATCATGTTTTCTCTTTCAGTGTGTAACTACATTGTGTAGAACCGCTCTGGGTGTCCTATGGATTTGCGCGGAAAGAGAAAGAATTTCAGTAAGAATAGTGCAAATATGCCGTTGCCCCTCAGCTAATTAAACACCGCTCCCAGAATGATTTAGTAAGTACAAAAATACTTACTAAATCATAAATACGAATTGTCTTTAAATAAGCAAAAGTCCTGCAAAGCCAATTCCTGAAGCGGACGCTGCAGGTTAAAAAAGATCCCTCTGTTGGTATCAAACCAGGATGTAAAGTTCCTGAAATCACTACATTCACCTGAGATATTTCACAGCTGTGAAAATCACGCAGACAGTCAAATGTCCCTGATAGACAGTGATATAAACGTGATATACAGAGAGTGATACAATTAGATAAACTCGCCTTTTTTTTTTTTTTTTTTTTTTTTTTTTTTTTGGAAAGCGATGTAGAGATGAACCAGAATTTTAGGAACGAGGATGTACATAGATAAACTTTTATAAATAAAAAAAACAGTTTCCTCATTCGTTTACACATACAAAATCCTGGATTGCATGGTAAATATTAGTCAGTAGCACATTCTAAAGTCTGGTGTATTAAAAAACACATTTTGTTGTGCGCAGAGCTTTGCGTGAGCACCCGTTCTGCGAACCACCAGAACCCAGGTGTCTCAACATCCATCGGTGCGTTACTTTACATTCGCTTCTCACTGTCGTCCATGAACGATGCTTGTTGTATTTTAAATTAGAATTCCTCAATGCAATCCCAAACCTTTTGCGTAAGCGTAGAAAGATATTTCTCAAAGAACTACAACTGAGAAACTCATAAAAACACAACGCACACACACACTCAACCACGACGCATGAACGCACGCACAGACGCACTATGCCACTATGAGGTTAATATCTGAATACGTTATAGCGAAGCATATATGGGAACGAATATATAACACACAGAGTCTTTGACATCATAACTCTGACTGGAGATCCACATTTGCACTTGTAGGATAGTCCTGAAAGCTACACTAAGACTGATGCAATGAACGAAAAACCTGATCAAATGACATTCAGTTAGGTTCGGACAACCATGCGCAACCAGGTGGCTACGCAAGAAAGAATGTGTTGATCTCCCCAATTAGCCTACCTCTTGAAACTATATCATCTGATTTCTTCCGAACAAATCTATCCTACATGTTAAAAGTTGTTTTTAAACACATAACAATGGTCAACAGCGGACTCTAGAGCATGCTACCTAGGCTATATATAGATGTCACCAGAAAGTTTTGATTTACGTCAAATCTTTTATATTGTCACAAAACGAAAGTTTACTGAGAGGCATATATTTCACACTTAACATTTTAACAGACTGTTGCTAATCAAGGAGAGACAAAATTTTATTTCATCTTAGTTTTTTAAAGTAATTTCAGGACGCATTGTCCCAAAAATGTTTGGTTTTTACTTTGCTCTTCCCGTTGTGTGGAACCTTGACACGTAAAACATGCATTTGCCAGATGTCCCCATAGTAAGCATCCGCCGCGGCAATGCATTTTAAGTGAATCACATCAGGATGTTTAATCGAACCGAAAACTGATTTTTAAATTTCCTCCGGTTGGCAATTTACATTGGATCGCTGTCCGCAGACACCCGTCACCGAAAAAGCGCAGTTAACTTTTTAAAAAGCGTGTGTCGCGTGCAAGACAGACCGCCTACCTTTCGTAGAATCCACTGGTTGAGGATCAGAAAACTCCAGCAGAACACCTTCATCGCACCTCCCGAACAGCGGGCTCCGCGAGGTATTTAATCCCCCTGGGTTAACACATACAGACAGAGGGACAGTCAGGGATTACACACAATCCAAGAGGCAGGCAAAAAGGAGAAAAATGTGAAAAAACGGGGCAGTGTGTTTCTGAGGTTATATCGGAGTTGAATCGTTGTAGTCTATTAAAAGTCAAATCAGCTTCTAAAGTCCGTCTCGCGAGTATAAAATGTATCCATAGATTGTGGCCACGGCTGGACGCTCCTAGAGTCGTGAAGTTTTTTTTGTTTTGTTTTTTTTGTTTTGTTTTCTCGCGGTGGAGCGAAGTCACCTCGTTAAGGAAACAAGCTGAGATACGCCAGAAGATCAGGAGTAATGCGCGTGCCCTCCGCCCAGTCAGCCAGTGAGTCCCGTCCTGCTGTTTATAAAAGCAAATGCGTTTCCTTCGATGTTTTCACCGACTCACTCACTCTACTCTGTCTTCCCTTTCTTTTTCTCTCTCTCTCTCTCTCCCCCCCCTCTGTCTCTGTCTCTCTCACACACATACGCGCACACACACGCGCGCATGCTAGGCAGTCATTCTCTCCTATCCACCCTCTCTACTTTCGCGGTCTGAATAGAGGTCTTGAATACCGAATACCAACAGGTATTGTACATATTGCCTCCCATAATCCCATCCAACACACACACACGCGCGTACACACGCACGCACGCACGCAAGCTTCCGAGTGAGCATGAACTGATGCTCAGAACAATAACTACACTTCAGAGGGAAAATCTGCTAGCAAACCTGCCGGTGGTCTTGGAGTGATTCAATAACCATGAAATCATAACAAACGTTTTCACCCTGGGCTTCTGTAATATATCGACCTGGAATAAATAAATAAATAAATAAATAAACTACACGTTGAGAGATTGCTTTATTCGATATATGATCGTAAAGTGACGACTAATTCTAATAGTCTCCTTCAGGGACATTCAGTGAAATCATACGTCACTGGTAACTTCAAAAGTAGCAATAAACACACACATGTACCATAAAAACCCAGACACCACATGCACAACAGCTACATTTTATGGAAAATGAAAAATAACGATATCATTTTTGAACGTGCGTAAATAGACGACACACTTCAGAGACATATTGAATGGCTTATTATTAGCCTATTACAAGAGATCTCTGAAATATGAAAGGAACAGACCAAGGCTTTCTTCTGCATGAAAAGATGAGCAAACAGGTCTATAAAACAGGTTTTTAGCCCAAAGCAACAATTCAGATGATTGGGTATAGGATGTGGCCTCCAGATTTGAATGTGAATTATACAAGTAATGATATTAAATTTGTTTTAATTTGTTTTAATGAAGCCCACTCTAGTCCAAATATCTATAAAGTATGGCATATTACTCAAATATCCCAAAAACACATGTCGGTGTTATTATGTTGTGTCAAATTTTACATCTGGAACAGATATAATATAATGATCTATTGTATCTCAATTGGAACATGAAGTTGTGAATATTTAATTGATCGGTGATTACGTTATATTACTGTTACTTAGCAGACACTCTTATCCAGAGCAATGTACAGCAGTGGAAAACACCAGTGTTATTCTCAATAAATACAAAAATGTGGCATCACCAAGGCACAGAGGCCCATTCATAACCAATAAGTGTAAATGTTATCCAAGCTAACAACCATTAGCATTGTTAGAAAAGAAACGACCACAAGGACCCAATCATACAGTCACCATATTGGATTATTCTGTCATCACAGTTGAGGTAGTGCATTATCTGCATTTACAGAAAATAAGACAAAATACACTGCAGTGAATTACACTTTTACCTTAAATATAACTCCTCTTGGAATATTTCACTTTCAGATTATTATTTAATTCTTTTTTTTTTTTTTTTTTTTTGGTGAAGCCCAGACCAGATTAGCTGTGTCTAGCATGCCAGCCAATGCCACATATCTCTGCACAGATTAATTGGTTTCATACCTTAATGCTTTTTTCCTGGGCTTGCTTGTCATTCCATCCGGATAACATGCAGATCGGTGAATATGCTCAGACATTATCAGCAGATGAGACAGAGGTTCAGGGATATGCTCTGGTTTCATAATACTATTCTCAATTGGAGAGAGGAAGTGGGTAGAGTACTAACAGGATATTCCTGCAGCATCTCAATTTTCCCCAAACAGTCTTAGCCCTGGCCATTTTAACAAAGCAGTTGTGGAAGATTTGTATGAAATGCACTAGAACAGCTGTAGACATTGTAGCATTTGGGTCAAGATAGGTCATTAAATCTCAGAGTGCCTGGATGTATGCCGGTCCTGCTCGTCAATATTTAACAGGTGTACCGTGATGGACAGGTAGTATGCGGACTGGAGCTTGGTATCCTGTTTGGATGCAAGGTAAATGTGCTTTGCCAAGACATGTGGGTCTTTTAAGAAGAGCATTAATTGGCAAATAACCCAAGCACACATAGAGTTAATGACAAATATAAGGGGTGATATTGCTATTTCAAAGATTTTTCATTTCTAACAAGCATGTAATTTGAAATTTTTCTAGACACAGGAGATAAAAAATATATGAGCAATTTGTTTATACATTTACAAACCTGGATTGGTTATTTTTTTATCTAGAGCTGTACTCTTAACCAATCTACAAAGCTGTAAATACATAAAGGACAATTTTGTGCGATCTGATCATCATGTAATATATGTAACATATGTAATATTTTTCATATTATAATATTTGGACATGGCTATTTCCTTTGTCTCTAATACAAATCTTTAGATGAAAGACTAAACTTATTACATAGACGCACATGGCGCAGCATGTACAAACACTGGCCCCATCTCAACATTTGTAACAGTTACATTAAGTTCTACTCGGTCATGTTGTACCTATGAACATGCAAATGAAATTATTTTTTAAAGATCAGCATCCAATCGACCGTGTGGTTTCATGACAACCTCGTTGGCAGTGCACCATTTTCTTGCGAGAGCAAACATCCTCTGCATTGTCTGGAAAAGCACATTTTTTGTTGGGCCACAAATGGATCTGCAGGTTTACTGGTGCAATGTATGCCATATCTACGAATCACATACTGTGAAAATGTAGTGATCAGGAAAAGAGTTGAGTTTCCTCTGATAATGTCTTGTTTCTGTGTGGCTGGGACTAATTTTTGGGAGTGGTTGGAAGGGGTATCTTTTGAAACTTAATCTTCACATCCCAGTACGATCACGTGTATGTGTGTGTGTGTGTGTGTATGAAATGGGCAGGATGGGCAGGATCAGGTTGGAAGTGATGTTAGCACCGCAGCGTAGGCTACCTCAGAAAAGCACCGTTTAAATGCTGGTCACAGTTCTCATTCTGTTGTGCCTGGCCTGGTGTGCGGAGGCTGGCAGAGATGTGGTTATTGACAGGCTGACCAAGTGTAAGGAAGAAATGCTTTAGATATTGACACAATCAAGTAAAGGTCTGAATGATAAACTTGAGCTTTCCACCTTTTGCTCGACAGGAGTAGGCCTACCACGTTTCAGGACATCTTATCCTCCCTGTTTTTTTTTATTGGAAACTCGATCAGTGAGTTGGTGATTCCACGGCCTGTCGCCTGCAAATTAGAACGGTTATGGCTTATTTCAGCGCAGTTCAGGCTAAGGCGCCCTCCAACGCCCGGGCCCACGCGCTGGAACACAATATTGCATTGGGTATTACCGGGAATTACACACGGCAATCGTCCGCACAAATTGGTTGACTTTATATGCAGTGAATATTTGAGAAGAGGATCGGGCGGAACTATCGGGAAGAGACCTATCACACTTTAAAAAAAATATCAAAATATCTGAAGGGCCCTTTCTTTACACCGGTGCACAAAGTCTGTTGCGCAACCAAGCAGATATCTCGCTGGTGAGCGTACAGAATATTGTGAACATTGGACTTAAAATTATACACTCGCTAAATTAATAAGATAGTATGAGCATCTGAAATGTATTGGTTCATGCGCCGTTAGCGTTTAAAACAAAATGTATTGTGCAGTAAACGTACCTTTAATTTAAATGCCTAATCATGTAGAGACACGCCACGGTTAACACTGTAAAATTTCCATTGGTAATTCAACTCTGACAGAGAACATGTGTGTCCAATAAGGTACTGAATATTTTGCTGTCTAGAAGACAATATCAGATCCGTCATTATTTTTCACTGTCTACATTATACACAGTAGCTGCATTTTTGAACCCGTTAGTGCAGTCGACTTCCAACGAACCCCCCGCGGTGGTGCACTAGGGCGAGGCTGGTAGTCATATCCCGGAACCATCGATATGTTAAGCAACATTAAACGGTGACGGGTAGCATGGACTTTTACGACCATACGGCACATAGAAGGACTAAAGCCGTGCCGACGGCGCGTGCAGGCATGAAGGGCTGCTTGTCAACGGGCCGCAGATGGAGGGGTGTGCGCGTGTGATCGTAATTACAAAACACCCGTACGGTAGGTAGTCTATATGCAGGTTGGATTTTGCACTTTCTGTGCGCGCGCCCACGGCATTTGGAAATTATGGCGCTTTATCGCCCCCTTGTGAATACAGAAAATATCCTAAGGACCGACGACGACGATGATGATGATGATGATGATGATGTAGCTTGTTTATGTGTAAACTCCGTGCTTGTAAATGGTGTTATCATTAAAGATCTCTAAACGCTATTAAATGTGATGTGTGAATAATCTTCCTTTATTTCAGTAATTATTATTTAATAAACAGCTGACGAGTTAAATTGATGACCTTAAAATAATTTTGTATCCATGGAACATTTCCATTCATCTGTATATTGATCTTGGCTGTACATATTTTTCCCTTTAATATCCCATGTTTTCCCCTTTAATATTCTATAATGTCCTAGATTTGCCCTATATTCTGAATTGTGCTTTACATACGGAGATATGAGAATTCAGCCTTTAAGGATTAAAGGTGCGCTTGATTGACTGGCTGAATGCAAAGGATCCTGGGACAGGTAAAAATCCATAGCTCACGCATGGGCATATCTACAGTTAGTCAGTGTTGTTAACATCAACCAACAATGTCTGCCCCATTTTTCACCTCAGGCCAAATCAAAACCGAGGAATGTCATATATGCCCTATATATATATGAACATATACATGCCATATATGGATGCTCTGCTCCATGCAGATACATTGATCACAGTTCCCCTTGTCCTACCTTGGACATTGAAAAATTCTCAGTCCTGAACCAAAGTCATGTTTTGTCAAATGCTCGGTGCTCATATACCATAGATGCAACACATTTGTGGTGAGGATTTAGCTTGAAGGGAAGCTTGCTTTCCCGTGAAATGTTTGTTTGCAGTGTGGTGATCTGTGTAATATAAGGTATCTTATACACCCCACTGTGGGATTGGATAATTAAACTACAGATAAATATAAACTACTGCTACAGCCAGGCGACAGTGTGTAAATGAGCTTAGTGCAAAGATTTAGCCTTTTGGTTATACACAGTAAAAACCAAAAAATAAGTAATTCAATCGTAATGAGCTTTTTTGTTGCATATTTTGAAATCTTATTTCTATATTTTTTTTCCAAATGCCAGTGAGGTTAGAATTTTGACTCCTTTCAAGATTTGCCAGTGCGGTATGACAATTTTACTTGTCAAGCAAAACTTAAGGTCATATTTTTTAACACGAGAGAAAAAGTCATAAAAATAAGATTTCAAGTCTCATTATAAGAATAAGCACTTGTTAAGACAGACTCTTTTTTTTTGCAGTGTGGGTCCATTTTCCATACCACGGCTCGAATTGATAAAGCGTGTCAGAGTAGAAGAGTTGGTGTTGGATCGGGTTTCTCTCGTCCACATCCTAATCTTCCCTGTGACATGATTTAAAAAAAAGGCAAAACTGATCCTGTATATGACCCATATTCATAAAGCATCTCGCTGATCTAGGATCAGTTTTCCATGCAACATATCCTAACCTTACCCACTACACCCCAGAAAGGTCAAACTGGTCCTGGATCAGGGGCCAGATGGCACGGTGACCTTCAGCCCTCTTGAGATGAGACTGACTGGGTTACAAGACTAGTATGCAGGCACTTGAGACTTCAGTGATAACGTTAGCTTCTTTCTTAGAGGACTGACTCCCCAGATACTGCAGACCTGTATTCTCCATGGCAGCTGAACAGAAGACGCGTATTGTACAGTATAACCGCTGCGCTCATGGCAAACAATAGGCGGAGCCTAATATGGTACAGCACATATAGCTGTGAATTCTGTCAGCAGTGTAGGCTACAACATGTGCACAATGGGAACAATGTTTAACTGCATCGAGCTTTCAGTGTATCACTGTAGTGAATTCTTCTTCTAATTATTCTTACTACTACTACTACAAATAATAATAATAATCATAATAATAATAATAATATAATAATAATAATAATAATAATAATAATAATATATTATTATTATTATTATTATTATTATTATTATTATTTATGCTTTCTTAAAAATTATCAAAGAACTTCACACATGCAAATAATAGAAGACAACAAGAAAAGCCAAGGTCATTAGAATTAGGTTAAAAGCTGCAATCACATTAAAATTTCAAGGAACAGGCGATGCATACAAAACCAAAAGAAAGGAACATAAAAGACGAGGGGAGAGATTGCAATAACAATAGCGATGCAGACAAGCAATTATGAGAGGAATATAAAAGAATAAATGCGACAGGACAATGAGGAGGCGCGCGAGGTGAGTTATAACAGCGCGAGGAGGCGAGAATGAATAAAACGCAGCTTTAAAGCTGGATGGCGGCGGGTGAAACGATGGGCCGAGACCTTGCCTCGCAACGGACGATCGCTCTCAATCTCTCAGATTGTTCTCCATTGATAACAAGCTCGCAACTTTTTTGCCAGGATCACTCATTAACTGCAGACACACACTTTAAACACATTGGCGCGAGATGCAGGCAAAATTTCAAAACACTACGGTAGATCCCTGAGAATTCCCAAACAGAAACGATAGCCTATTGACCAAAATGTACCATCATATGAATAAAGAAGTGTGTTGTAAATATTGACAAAAGATGTGTATTAAAACTGGCAGTAATATACAGGAGTTTTGCTGGTGTAGGCCTCGTTTATACTCACATTTGTTACAGTTGGTAAATAGGACTTCCATGCACGCGATATATGCGCTCGGCAGTGTACAGCTGATCTTCTGCGCGCTTCATGCATATCCGATTCCATGTGTTCAGACCGAGATCGCTTTTCTCCTGGTTGCTGCGCTCAGTGTTGCGTGACCTGACAACCATCAGTACAACAGATTGCCTCGCGACTCCCGCACGCTTATTACGGGCTGTTATTTGTCAACAGAACGTCGGTGACAGGAGAAGACGCGTGCCGCAGCGATTCAGATCCGACACCGCAAGACGCAACAATTTTGACTAATCCGAGCCAGATCCGAATTATTGCGTTTTGGACAGAACCATGAAATGCAACGCATCGGATTTATTAGGGAATTTCATACACGTTCATTTAAAAGGCCATGTGTCAAAAGGGCCTAAATGGTTTTAATCTTTCAAAATAATTATTCGACCCATGTGTGGTTAGCCACCGTTTACCTTTAATTTAATTATTTTTTGTTACATAGTCGTGTCAGTGTGTACTTCACAATAAAGTGGCCAGTTATCCGTCAATGTGTCAATTATGCATTCGGCAACCAATATAAAAAAAATTCTGTTTGTCCTTTCTTGAATTCAGGAACAAGTACCTTAATATCAACCAGTACAATATGACTGACAGGTCAGTCTATTTCTTTTTCTTGTTCTTTATTTTCTGCTCTGAACGTAGCGTTCTGGAGGCTGCAGTTTCATCTGGTTGTTTTTAGTGCTAGAGCCGTTGTTTTCTGTATCATTACAAATTTTCTTTCCAATTTGTTTCTGCAGTGGTGGGACAGGGGTTTGTGCAATCTAAGAGAGGTATTGGAAGTGGCAGGCAAATTTAACGCAGCTGCTGCATGTCTCCTTGCTCCTCTCAATATGTGCGTTGCCCCCGGTATCCTAAATAAATGGACATACTCGAGAAGAATGAGCAGCATTTTCACTGTGTGAGATGTGTTTGGGTCTCTGTGTCTCTGTGTGAGATGTGTTTTGGTCTCTGTGTCTCTGTGTGAGACGTGTTTGGGTCTCTGTGTCTCTGTGTGAGATGTGTTTGGGTCTCTGAGTCTCTGTGTCTCTGTGTGAGATGTGTTTTTGGTCTCTGTGTCTCTGTGTGAGACGTGTTTGGGTCTCTGTGTCTCTGTGTGAGATGTGTTTGGGTCTCTGAGTCTCTGTGTCTCTGTGTGAGATGTGTTTGGGTCTCTGTGTCTCTGTGTGAGATGTGTTTGGGTCTCTGTGTCTCTGTGTGAGATGTGTTTGGGTCTCTGAGTCTCTGTGTCTCTGTGTGAGATGTGTTTGGGTCTCTGAGTCTCTGTGTCTCTGTGTGAGATGTGTTTGGGTCTCTGAGTCTCTGTGTCTCTGTGTGAGATGTGTTTGGGTCTCTGAGTCTCTGTGTCTCTGTGTGAGATGTGTTTGGGTCTCTGAGTCTCTGTGTCTCTGTGTGAGATGTGTTTGGGTCTCTGTGTCTCTGTGTGAGATGTGTTTGGGTCTCTGAGTATCTGTGTGAGATGTGTTTGGGTCTCTGAGTCTCTGTGTCTCTGTGTGAGACGTGTTTGGGTCTCTGAGTCTCTGTGTGAGATGTGTTTGGGTCTCTGTGTCTCTGTGTGAGATGTTTTTGGGTCTCTGTGTCTCCGTGGGCCAGTGTTTGGGTCTCTGTGTCTTTGTGTGAGATGTGTTTTGGTCTCTGTGTCTCTGTGTGAGACGTGTTTGGGTCTCTGTGTCTCTGTGTGAGATGTGTTTGGGTCTCTGAGTCTCTGTGTCTCTGTGTGAGATGTGTTTTGGTCTCTGTGTCTCTGTGTGAGACGTGTTTGGGTCTCTGAGTCTCTGTGTCTCTGTGTGAGATGTGTTTGGGTCTCTGAGTCTCTGTGTGAGATGTTTTTGGGTCTCTGAGTCTCTGTGTGAGATGTGTTTGGGTCTCTGTGTCTCTGTGTGAGATGTGTTTGGGTCTCTGAGTCTCTGTGTCTCTGTGTGAGATGTGTTTGGGTCTCTGTGTCTCTGTGTGAGACGTGTTTGGGTCTCTGTGTCTCTGTGTGAGATGTGTTTGGGTCTCTGAGTCTCTGTGTCTCTGTGTGAGATGTGTTTGGGTCTCTGTGTGAGATGTGTTTGGGTCTCTGAGTATCTGTGTGTGAGATGTGTTTGGGTCTCTGTGTCTCTGTGTGAGACGTGTTTGGGTCTCTGAGTCTCTGTGTGAGACGTGTTTGGGTCTCTGTGTCTCTGTGTGAGATGTGTTTGGGTCTCTGAGTCTCTGTGTCTCTGTGTGAGATGTGTTTGGTCTCTGTGTCTCTGTGTGAGACGTGTTGGGGTCTCTGTGTCTCTGTGTGAGATGTGTTTGGGTCTCTGAGTCTCTGTGTCTCTGTGTGAGATGTGTTTGGGTCTCTGTGTCTCTGTGTGAGATGTGTTTGGGTCTCTGTGTCTCTGTGTGAGATGTTTTTGGGTCTCTGAGTCTCTGTGTGAGATGTTTTGGGTCTCTGAGTCTCTGTGTGAGATGTGTTTGGGTCTCTGTGTCTCTGTGTGAGATGTGTTTGGGTCTCTGAGTCTCTGTGTCTCTGTGTGAGATGTGTTTGGGTCTCTGTGTCTCTGTGTGAGACGTGTTTGGGTCTCTGTGTCTCTGTGTGAGATGTGTTTGGGTCTCTGAGTCTCTGTGTCTCTGTGTGAGATGTGTTTGGGTCTCTGTGTCTCTGTGTGAGATGTGTTTGGGTCTCTGAGTCTCTGTGTGCCAGTGTTTGGGTCTCTGTGTCTCTGTGTGAGATGTGTTTGGGTCTCTGAGTCTCTGTGGGCCAGTGTTTGGTTCTCTGTGTCCCTGTGTGAGATGTGTTTGGGTCTCTGAGTCTCTGTGTGGGACGTGTTTGGGTCTCTGAGTCTCTGTGTGAGATGTTTTTGGGTCTGTGTGTCTCTGTGGGCCAGTGTTTGGGTCTCTGTGTCTTTGTGTGAGATGTGTTTGGGTCTCTGTGTCTCTGTGTCTTTGTGTGAGATGTGTTTGGGTCTCTGTGTCCCTGTGTGAGATGTGTTTGGGTCTCTGTGTCCCTGTGTGAGATGTGTTTGGGTCTCTGTGTCTCTGTGTGAGATGTGTTTGGGTCTCTGTGTCTCTGTGTGAGATGTGTTTGGGTCTCTGAGTCTCTGTGTGAGATGTGTTTGGGTCTCTGAGTCTCTGTGTGAGATGTGTTTGGGTCTCTGAGTCTCTGTGTGAGACGTGTTTGGGTCTCTGTGTCTCTGTGTGAGATGTGTTTGGGTCTCTGAGTCTCTGTGGGCCAGTGTTTGGGTCTCTGTGTCTTTGTGTGAGATGTGTTTGGGTCTCTGTGTCTCTGTGTCTTTGTGTGAGATGTGTTTGGGTCTCTGTGTCCCTGTGTGAGATGTGTTTGGGTCTCTGTGTCCCTGTGTGAGATGTGTTTGGGTCTCTGTGTCTCTGTGTGAGATGTGTTTGGGTCTCTGAGTCTCTGTGGGCCAGTGTTTGGGTCTCTGAGTCTCTGTGTGAGATGTTTTTGGGTCTCTGAGTCTCTGTGTGAGATGTGTGTGGGTCTCTGTGTCTCTGTGTGAGATGTGTTTGGGTCTCTGTGTCTCTGTGTGAGATGTGTTTGGGTCTCTGAGTCTCTGTGGGCCAGTGTTTGTGTTTGGGCACAAAGAGACCATGCTCGGGGTCAGGACACAGGTATCTTGTTTTCGAAGTTGCTGATTCCTTGTGTTCCGGGATGGTCCTCTACCAATGTCTCCTCATCCTGATAATAAATATTAGGCTATAGTTAGTGGAAAAGTTCATTGGCTCCACTAGAGCCAGCTATGGGTATTAAAGATGCTGACACTTGCTAGCCTCACCCATTCTCACCAGCAAGGGCTGGCCTTGTTGTTCTTTTATTGTCCTGTATGCGTGTGAGATATCTCCTCGTGAGTAATTGGCTAACAGTAGACACCCTCAAGAGGCCACAAGAATGAAAGTATCATGTTTAATCAACTTAAACCATATTTAACTGTGATGTGTGAATTAAATACATCACAAACATTCTATTTTTAGTTACATAATTAAATGCACACATAATAAATGTGCAATGAATGTGTCTTACACAGAGTGTGGGGTGCTGATGAGGCATGTCCACTGAACAAGGGTGAAGTAGAGCTACTCTACACCTCAACACCACCTCCCGTCCACCTCACTATCCATCCAAACTCTCTACTGACACATGGGATCTATCAAATCTATCAAAACATTTTTATTTACATTATCTAAGAATATGACATACAGAAAGACAGAAATATAAGACAGATAGTTTGTCTACAAGAATTTATTTTCTAAAAACACAACACATATACAAAAGGTCTTTGAATTCCTCTCTCTCCCTACAGAACTTTCACTCTCAAAAAACAAAGAAAGAAATATATTTGATCACAAAAAAAGGTGAATCGACCTTAATTGTTTCCAACGTTGGGGGGGGACATGTACCCCTGTACCCCCCCCCCCCCCCCCCCCCCCCCCCCCCCCCGCGCTTGCCACGCCCCTGTTCTGGAGGGCTGAAGTCCTCCATTTCTGGGCATGAAAGCTATTGAAGAACATCCTTAGGGCAGCTGTTTAAGCCCCCCCCCCCCAAGCATATCCGGGACATCGTGCTGCACTCGAGAGTCCCATCGGAGACCCAAATACCCTTAATGTGCAGAGCTTCCATAAGCAGCACTCTCACAGAGGCACAGAGCCGGGCTTCACATGAGTCACCACTCCGCCCGTAGAAACGCTGGCCCCGCTTCTCCACAATGCTTATTTATTCAGCCGCTCTCCACAACAGCAAACCCTTCAAACCCTCATTGGCTGATAATAATTAAAAAAAATAAAATAAAATAAAATAATAATAATAATAATAATAATAATAATAATAATAATAATAATAATAATGCACCTGAATCAATCAACCTTTGCCAAAAACCTTCCAATATTACTTACAAAACCACTGACCACGGTGCTGTAACAGGGAGCGACAACAGAATTCATTCTTCATTCCAAACGCTCTACTCAACCATTTTAACCCCGTTACGACAGATGTGCACTTTAAGCCAGCCACCGTGAGAGCACCTCGAATGTGACACAAATGAAGAGCCTTTCATAAAATACATTCCAGCTCTCTGATTAAAACAAAGGCTATCTTTTGGGATAAAATCTTGTTGGTGGGATGTGGTTCGGCCACTTACGTAAGTCGCTCTGGATAAGAGCCTCTGCTAAACACCTAAATGTAACGCAATTACAGTGTAATGCGTGGAGTCTATGGGTGTCAGTACGGGGAACATGACACCAGTCAAGAACGTTAATCAACTCACAGCTGGTTGATGGAAGTGGAACATGACGTCCCTGGCGTGGTTCCAGAACATCCCACAAGCGCATGAACAGAGTCAGCCCTGGTGGCTGAGAAGGCCCCAGCATATGGAAAGCATCAGCGTCATGCTCTTCAAACAACCGCAACTGCACGCGCTCTGTTCATGGGTGCATTGAGAACCGGCCCTCGCAAAAATGCTTCGAGGAGATGAGTAATCAGTACAATTAAGTGGTCATGACTGACATCCACCTTTCCTTTAAAAGCATATGAGTCATTTCATCTTCATTTTTGAGATGTGGCACAAGGACAATTCTGAGACTTAGATTTAAGTTACATTTTCGTATCCCAGATTTAAGATTTTATTTAATTATTTGCCTACAAGCTACATTTTTTTTTTAATCCATCATACAGATTTAACATTAAATGAATGAAATATGTAAATAAAATACTGACTTTTTGTTTTCAAACAATCATAAGAATTTGGACACTCAATTTTTATTTTGGAATTACAGAATTAGATAAAATGTTTAAATGACATGATTATTCACTGAAGATTTGATGAGTATGAGCGAGTGAACACTGCAACGCTCATTTAATGACATTTACATCCATATCAGGTGATCTGTTTAGAAATTACAGCCCTTTTTATACTTAGTTGCCTATTACAGAGGAGCAAAAGTAATTGGACAGTTGGCTGCTCGGTTGTTTCTGGGCCAGCTGTATCTCCGGGTATCATTAGTTCATGCACAAGAAAGCGAACGAAAGGTCTAGGTGTTGCATTTGCATTAGGAGTTCGTTGCTGTTGCCTCTTAACACGAGGACCAAAGAAGTGTTAATGCCTCTGGAGCAGGCCATCACGAGGCTGACAAATCACAATAAATCAATCAGAGGCTCAGCCAGAACATTGGGTGTGTCAAAATCAACTGTTTGGTACATTCTTAAGAAGCAATAGCACTCCGGTCAGCTCAGCAATAGCAAACAACCTGGTAGACCACGGAAGACCACTGCAGTAGATGAAAAAACAATACTTTCAATTGTGAAGAAAACCCCCTTTTCAACTGTCGAACAGAACAAGAACACTCTCCAGGATGTGGACATTAATGTGTCAAAGACAACTTTAAAGAGAAAACTACCACTGTGTAACCTCACATATAGGATTCGCCACAAGATGCAAACCACCGGCGAGCTTCAGGAACCGAATGGCCAGGTTAGAATTATCTAAAAAGTACATTAAAATCTGTTCTGGAGCAAACACTTATGGACAGATGAGATGAGTATTAACCTACATCAAAGTGATGGACAGAGGAGAAAGAAAGAAAGGAACCGCTCATCTAGACTTAAACCTCATATTCATTTTTTTCATTTAAAATCCAGTGTGCTGAAGTACAGAGCCAGAACAACAAAAATGTTTCTGCCCAAGTATTTACATACTGCACTGTGTGTGCCCACAGTTAAATTAAATGTACTGAAAAGGATATCTTAAGTTTAAACAGATAAGTAAGTAAAGGAAATTTAGCCTGAATCTAGGCAGAAAAGGAAATTCACCATTCAGCTTTCCAAATGGCACCCATGTAACCCTGCCCAGAAAAAGCTTTATGATTTCATAAACCCATCAGGCATTTCACTTTCCCCAATCTGCTTCTGGATTTGAAAATTAATATTTCTGGTGTCATAAATGGCAGTAATATGCTCCGCGGTGTGACTTGCATAATGTGCAGTTTGAAGAGGCTTTCACCCAAGCCTGAGTATGGACTGATTTTAAACAAGCTGATGTTAAGACTGTTTCAAGAAAACCACTCTCACCGACTCTCTGGCCTGCTGTTCACATCTAAGTCTTTCCAGTGTACAGAATTCAGCTGACTGTCTCACTTTCGCCTGCATCGTCATCCAGCTGCACCTTCATCCAGCAGCATTGTCATCCAGCAGAACCTTCATCCAACAGAACCTTCATCCAGCAGCACCTTCATCCAGCAGCACCTTCATCCAGCAGCACCTTCATCCAGCTGCACCTTCATCCAGCAGCATCGTCATCCAGCAGCACCTTCATCCAGCAGCACCATCATCCAGCAGAGCCTTCATCCAGCAGCACCGTCATCCAGCAGCACCGTCATCCAGCAGAACCTTCATCCAGCAGAACCTTCATCCAGCAGCACCTTCATCCAGCAGCACCATCATCCAGAAGAACCTTCATCCAGCAGCACCATCATCCAGCAGCAACTTCATCCAGCAGCACCATCATCCAGCAGCACCTTCATCCAGCAGGACCTTCATCCAGCAGAGTAATTACTCTGTCCTCTTTATTGTATTTCAAATGCCTGGCTACAGGGTCCTTATAAACTCTCCTTACACACTCTGGCAGAGACAGGTCTCTTGGGCACTTCCCTCATTCTGATCTTATCCTGCCAGATTACCAGGCCAGATTCAATTTAATCATCAGATTTCCATTCAACTGGAGTCCCACAGGGGCTGGTGCTCGGTCCCCTTCTGTTCTGTATTGATACAAAATCTCTATAGGCTATTATCAAACCCTAGACCTTTATCTACAGGCATCTAAAAACAAACTTTAGTACAAACTAAGGAGAAGTTCTTTGGGGTAACCATTTGATGTAAAATGCATACTTTATATGACAGAAGATGGCTTCAGCATTATATGCAGTAAATCTGTCTGCCTAAGAAATAAATCACTCCACCTTTTGTTCTTGGTTAATAAAAAATTGCCATAATTGTTCTGTGCACTTCAAAAATCGATCGACAAAACTATAAAAATGCAACGTCAGGAACTCACTCCACACCCCTTTCATTTGTACTTGTCCAAGAAGACTGAGAGGTCACTTAATTTTCTTCTTTTTTTTTTTTTTTTGCAGCAACAAAACTCATGACTTCTCAAGGTGTCCATGACAGCATTATAGACTTTAGCCTATTTGACACATATGTCTCTCTATTGTATCCAAACTTTAGCTGCTCTTTCATACAGAACTGTTTTGTGTTCAGACTTTAGCTGCTGTATCATACAGAACTGTTTTGTGTTCAAACTTTAGCTGCTCTATCATACAGAAATGTTTTGGATTCAGACATTAGCTGCTCTGTCATATAAAACTTATATAGAACTGAAATGGGCTTGGACAATTTTAAAGGACAGTTTCAGTGAGTGTGTGTGTGTGTGTGTCTGTGTATGTGTACGTGTATGTGCTTGTGTGTTTGTGTCTGTGTGTGCGCGTGTGTGCGTGTGTGTGCGCGTGTGTCTGTGCGATATGTGATGTGTAGTGTGTGTGTGTGTGCGTGTGTGTGTGAGATATGTGATGTGTAGTGTGTGAAGTATAGTGTGTGCGTCTGTGTATGTGAATGTGCTTGTGTGTTTGTGTCTGTGTGTGCGTGTGTGCGCGCGTGTGTCTGTGCGATATGTGATGTGTAGTGTGTGTGTGTGTGAGATATGTGATGTGTAGTGTGTGATGTGTAGCGTGTGTGTGCTCGCGTGTCTATGCGATATGTGATGTGTAGTGTGTGCGTGCGTGTGTGTGTGTGTGATGTGTAGTGTGAGTGTGTGTGTGTCTGTGCGATGTGTGATGAGTGGTGTGAGTGTGTGAGTGTGTTGTGTGTGTGATGTGTGATGCGTGATGTGTACTGTGAATGTGTGTGAGTGTGGGAGTGTGTGTGTGAGTGTGTGAGTGCAGTGGCTCCGTGTGCAGTTTGGAGATCGAGTTGGGGGCACTGGGGGGGGGGGGGGGGCGGGGGTCTTTGCTGTACTGTTGCATCAGGCCCCCCCCCCCCCCCCCCCCGGGGGTGCAGTGGTGCAAGGTCGGCCGGCGCTAATGGAGCCCTTTGTTGGGGGAAATTGTCATTTCCCTCTCCTGCTCGGGGCACTGCAGCCCCGCCACAGAGCCCTGGAATTCGCTCGGCTTTTTAACCGACAGCAGAACAGAGGGATCGGACGCGTGAGAGGGAGAGGCAGCCCAGGTGAGCCGGATTACACCGCTGTGATTTAAATGCCCCGGTGCGAGGAGGGACAGGCAGGGGGAGGGAGACGACCGGCAGGAGAGGAATATTACTGGATCACATCGTTCACTCAATTCACACTATCTGGACTACACGACTGGTTTTCTCAAGAAAACTCCCTGATTAAACAGGATACCATCTTCGGAAAGTGCCAGGGTGCACACGCACACAGACATACGTGCGCATGCATGCACACACGCACACAACCATACACATGCACGCATGCACACATGCACACAAACACACGCGTGCACATGTGCACACACACAATTTCGCCCTTTCTCTCAAGTACGTTGATTGCAGCTAAGTTGTAAATCTGTTCATTAACTAGGTATTAACAGACTTTCCAACAACTGTAAACACACTAAAGTATGCATATTTTTATTGGTGTGTGTGTGTGTGTGTGTCTGTGTGTGTAAATTAATCTAATTGCATTTGACATTTCTCATTGCAAATAGCAGTGTGGTAGTGAATATTAAGTCTACTGGCAGCTTGTGTCTCTGGCTGGAGTTATTTATGTTTTTTATAGAGAAGTGGCATAACTCGGAAACAGCCCCAATCTACAGGGCATAGCTGTGGGTTACAGTGTACAGTGCATAGCTGTGGGCTACAGTGCATAGCTATGGGCTACAGGGCATAGCTGTGGGCTACAGGCATAGCTGTGGGATACAGTGCATAGCTGTGGGCTACAGGGCATAGCTGTGGGTTACAGTGTACAGTGCATAGCTGTGGGCTACAGTGTATAGCTGTGGGTTACAGGGCATAGCTATGGGCTACAGGGCATAGCTGTGGGATACAGTGCATAGCTGTGGGCTGTGGGTTACAGTGCATAGCTGTGGGCTACAGACCATAGCTGTGGGCTACAATGTATAGCTGTGGGTTACAGGGCATAGCTGTGGGATACAGTGCATAGCTGTGGGCTGTGGGTTACAGTGCATAGCTGTGGGCTACAGAGCATAGCTGTGGGCTACAGTGTATAGCTGTGGGTTACAGTGTACAGTGCATAGCTGTGGGTTACAGTGCATAGCTGTGAGCTACAGTGCATAGCTGTGGGCTACAGTGCATAGCCGTGAGTTACAGTGTACAGTGTATAGCTGTGGGTTACAGTGCATAGCTGTGAGCTACAGTGCATAGCTGTGGGCTACAGTGCATAGCCGTGAGTTACAGTGTACAGTGTATAGCTGTGGGTTACAGTGCATAGCTGTGAGCTACAGTGCATAGCTATGGGCTACAGTGTATAAAGCATAGCTGTGGGTTACAGTGCATAGTGCATAGCTGTGGGTTACAGGGCATAGCTGTGGGCTACAGTGTACAGTGCATAGCTGTGGGCTACAGTGCATAGCCGCGGGCTACAGTGTATAGCTGTGGGCTTCAGGACTGCTGGCCTTTTATTTACTGTTTACGGCGCTCCCTTGAAAACTAACCAACAAGTAAACTTTCGACGGCTTTGAATTTGAATGGCAAATACAAAATCCTTCCCAACCTTCTGTGGCACTTTAATTTGTTTTCCTGGCCTCCCGTCTCTTCAGAGCGTTGGTCACCCAGCGAACTCTGCAGCGCTGGCGAATCAGAGCGTGTGCTGGCGAATCGGAGCATGCGCTGGCGAATCGGAGCGTGCGCTGGCGAATCGGAGCGTGTGCTGGCGAATCAGAGCGTGTGCTGGGGAATCGGAGTGTGTGCTGGGGAATCAGAGCGTGTGCTGGGGAATCGGAGTGTGTGCTGGGGAATCAGAGCGTGTGCTGGGGAATCGGAGCGTGCGCTGGCGAATCGGAGCGTGCGCTGGCGAATCGGAGCGAGCGCTGGCGAATCGGAGCGTGTGCGCTGCTCTCTGTAACGGTCACGCCCGGCGAGTGCGGTCACCATTCTGCGGTTCGCTTCGTCCTCTTTGCCTTCCCGCTCACGCTGTGCGGCCCTCCGAGCGACCGCTATGTTCCTGTCTCCTTCGCCCTCTGACTCGCGTTCCCTCCACCCCCCTGGGGGAACAGCCTGCTCTTAACTGCAACAGTGCTCCGCACAGCTCGCCACCAGTGTAAAACCTTCAGTGTGAAATCAGCTCTCACAGAGTACACACGATGCCTGTGCTTTGTGGCTTCCTGTGGACATGTTCCGTGGGTGAGTCACGGGGCAGTAACACTGGCTCTGATAGGCTGGTGGCTGGGTTACGTATTTCAGCCAGTTAAAGTGTGTAAATTCACCGCAGTATGAAGGCCGTAGTGCAGTGCACGCAACCACCCCCTCAGTCACCATTCCTTCAAACACACCAGCCAATCAGTTATGTCGCCAACTATTCTGTCCAATCACAGGCAGGATGTGTGCAGGATATATACATGTACACCGACAGGTGAAAGGGGAGGCATCTCGTTTCTGATTGGTCAGCCTGTGCCCTTATATTAAAGGCGGACACAAAAGTGACTTAGTTGCCTTTAAGATGCAAAAAGAGAGCAGTCAGACTCGCTTGTGAAAGCTGAAAATAATACAGCAGATATCCAGAGCGCTAGGAGGGTTCTAAAATTACATTACAACTGAGCAGCTCTTTGGAATGTTACGCACAGTACAGAGATTCCAGGACAGAAGACTGCAGATATAATTAAGCTGGTAAATCCATGTTAGAGTAGTTTCAAATGAAGAACATGGAGTCTTCATAGTTAGTGATACTGACACACATACACTCACACCCTATCTCTTGCACACATTCACACATGCATGGACTCACACTCACAAACACACACAAGCACTCACTCACTCTGCTCATACTCACCTACACACACACACTCACTCTTACAGACACACACACATATACACATACTCATCCACATACTCACCCACCCATATGCACACGCACACACACACGTATACAGTACATACACACGCACGCACGCATGCATGCACATACTTATGCACATGCACACACTCACACACACTCACACATGCACACACACACACACACATGCTCACACACACACATGCACACACGCACACATGCACACGCACACACATTCACACTCACACATGCACACACACACACACACACACACACTCACACACGCACTCACACTCACACACACACACACACACTCACACACACACGCTCACAGGCTCACACATGCACAGATGACGGAGGACATTTTAAACATGGCGGTCATAAATGACCCCAGAAAGAGAACCTGAAACAGGAGCGTGGGGACCTGTCTCCGACCTGCTCCTCTCCTTCTGTCTCACACCTCCCCCCACCCCACCCCACCCCACCCCCCCCACCTCTCATTAAGATGCACTTCCCCCAAAGGTGACTCCTCAGCAGCCGTAGTGACAGCCACCCCCCCCCCCCCCCCCGAGGGGTACGGCTGTGGGTGACAGGTGGAGGGTCTGTCCCCAGGGGGTTTGGGTAGAGGGGGGGGTGGGGGGGGGGGGGTATGTGCTGAAAGGTGATGAGCAGGATTATCAAGTCAAAGATGCCCCTACTAGATACAAATCCCCCCCACCCCAGGGGAACCAGTCTCTCCCTCCCTCTCTCCTTTTGTCTCACATGCTCTCTGCCTCCTCCTTTTTCAGTGTCTTTTTCCATCTGTCTCCACTTCTTCTCCAGCCACCTCCCCCCCCCCCCCACACTCTCACCTTCTCCCCTTGTTCCCAGCCCCCCTCCCCCCCACTGATTCCTGTGCCCTTCAAGCTGAATTGTGGGTATCAGGGTCACATGGGGCATCTGGAGCATGACAATTTCAGTGTGTGACCTCACAAACCGCCCACCATACAGCACGAGCCAGATGTGACCGAGAGGGGCCTATGAGCGGGCACAAGGGCCCCGCAGCCCTGGGGCCAGTGGGCCGCAGGGCCTACAGGCATTCGCTGTTGCTCGGCTCTTATTTGATCAAACAGACCACATATTTGCACAGTTAACTCCCCTCACCTGGTTTCTTGGGACTGGCTTGCTCACTCATTCGAAGACGAAAACAAATACCAGCAGGCCTTGAGGCGAGGATCGCTTTTCTTTAAGAAGGATGCCCCCAAGTTCCTCTTTAGCCAGCATCAGTACCAAAAGTGACGCTCTTCTTTTCAGAATAAATATTTTCAGTGTGAACTACACTTCAGGGACACTGATGATGGCTTCCATGGCCACAGAGAATATGTCACAGATAGGATGCTCCCAGTCAACCCAAAACAGTCCTCAGTTCGATGAGTGTCATTTTACTGTAGACTGTGCAGTCTTCCCTCAGTGATGTTCCAGCATTTTTTGTCGCTTTATCTCAGAAAACCAGGCCGTGTGGTCTTGGCAGATTTTTTGTAGTTTCGATCCGAAACTGGGCGTGGCGGACGCGGTTCTGATCCGATCTGGGCGTGGCGGACGCTGTTCTGATCCGATCTGGGCGTGGCGGATGCTGTTCTGATCCGATCTGGGCGTGGCGGATGCTGTTCTGATCCGATCTGGGCGTGGCGGATGTTGTTCTGGTCCGATCTGGGCGTGGCGGATGCTGTTCTGATCCGATCTGGGCGTGGCGGATGCTGTTCTGATCCGATCTGGGCGTGGCGGATGCTGTTCTGATCCGATCTGGGCGTGGCGGACGCTGTTCTGATCCGATCTGGGCGTGGCGGATGCTGTTCTGATCCGATCTGGGCGTGGCGGATGCTGTTCTGGTCTGATGTGGGCGTGGCGGATGCTGTTCTGATCCGATCTGGGCGTGGCGGATGCTGTTCTGGTCCGATCTGGTTGTGGCGGAAAGCTGTTCTGGTCCAATCTGGGCGTGGCGGATGCTGTTCTGATCCGATCTGGGCGTGGCGGATGCTGTTCTGGTCTGATGTGGGCGTGGCGGACGTGGTTCTGATCCGATCTGGGCGTGGCGGACGTGGTTCTGATCCAATCTGGGCGTGGCGGAAAGCGCCCTGTCGTAGAGGCCTCCCCGCGCGGTTTCTGCAGTGGTAACGGGCGGCGGCGGCGCGGTCGGGTTGGCGGTTAATGAGGCTGCGCGAGCAGGCGGCGGGCGCTAACGCTTTCGCGCCCGCCTGATTGGTGTGAACCTTCCCCCCGAGGCGACGGCGCCCGGCGGCGGCTCCTTATTATCGCCATGCCGACGGGAGCCGATCCGGGGCCCTGGGAGGGCGGGGCCTCCCGCGAACTCGTGGACCAGAGAAACGCACCCCCCCCCCCCCCCCCCCTTCCCCTGCTCTTAATCACCGTGAGCCTTCCCGGGGAAGAAATGCAGGAGAAACCAAAGTCAATTAAAATGGCGCCGCGTATGTCCCAAGCGTGTGGAGTTCTGAGTTCAGACTGTCCAATCACAGGCCACAGTGTTACCGGCGTACTTTCCCCGCGTAAATGGCCTCAACCCCCCCCCCCCCCCCCCCCCCCCCCGCCATCGCCTTATGTCTTCCACCACTGACATTCTGACAAATCTCGCCAAGCTTCAAGGCGTTCGCCTTTTTAACTCGCTAGGCTGCAAGCGCACACGCAAAACTACAGGGAAAATACACACAGCAATCACGGCATAAAAAATACGGCAATATTAAGACTGATGTATCAAAATTCGATATTATTAACCCCTCAGCGCACACGCCAAATCTGGCCAATCCTTGCCCATTTAGGGGATACCCTATTTAAAGCTTTATAACTCCAGGTGTGAACACCACAGAGACTTGAAAAATGGTTTAAATGAAGCAAGACCATTTACAATACTAGATTAGATTACTTTATATTTATAATTATTATAATTCCATATTTAGTCCCAGATATTGACAGTAGAATGACATGGTATCATTTTTGAAAAATTTGTCTTGTTCACTTTGTTATTCAATGAGCAGCTTTTTCATTGCTGTATTGGCCTATCTTAGGGCTATTGTCGGGTTTGTCTTTGTAGTGGCTTCGTTCGATTTTTTAATAGCCACAATAGACGCAGATTCATAGTTTCATACACGCTTTTTTAACAATCAATTATTGACAGAGTAGGGTGGGCATACCTCGTTTTGAGTTGATGCTGAAGGAGCTCGGTAGTCGGGACCATCAGTGTAGGCCAGTTAGTTCACTCCAAAATAATCAAAACTCAAAGAAAATAGCGGTATCGCCACGCAATCAAAGGGAAAACAAAAGGGCAATGCATTGCATTCAAAGTATAAAACAAGAAAGGCTCAAAAATATCCAAATAAAGTAAAGCGGTTGCCAACTGATTGGCAACTGCGCCTTCCAACCTGCATCGCTGGCTTCCTGCACTGATATGACCTGATTGTCTAAAAACTTACACAGGTGTGCGGTCAGTGCATCAGGCCTTCAAAATAAAAGCACCAATGACAGTGTCCTCAAAACAGGCCAATCACACTGTCCATAACTTGCAATAATAATAAACAAAAAAATATACATATAGATATTCCACCTTTTCTATTTAAATTCAAATAGGGCTCCTACAATTTGTTGCTATGACGAAAAATGATTTTTTATAATAAAATAATATTTTAATGAATGCCCAGAGAAACACTATTGCCCAGTGTGTCATGGATGGGGGTGTAGTTGCAGATGAGACTGCAGGGAGGGGGTGCGTGTTAAATGAACGACCGACACGACAATGATGGCGCTGCAAAACTCCGTATTCGGCATAGTTGTCATGTATCGTCTACTAATGAAACTAGAGACAGAGTTTCTGTTTTCAACTCATAATTTGGTTGCAGGAGCAATGAATGTCTGAGTTGAGTAATCTAGACATGCTAGTGTGTCGACCTCTAGGGGGACTGCGCAAAGTGGTTAAATATTGTGTAATAAGCCTTCAATACAGCATCAGGACAGAGCCAACAAAGCCTGGACTCAACTGCCAAAAATACGTTCAGAAAAAAATGGGCGAATAGAATCACATTTGACCCTCGACCTATTAAAACTGGACTTCTATGTGATGACACACATTTTACTTTTTTTTATTTTTTACAAAATATCTGCCTTATATCGAAACACACAATGCCTGCCCTTACAGAAATGAAATATACCTCGAAATATATTCAAATATGAAGAAACTGGACCACTTAAATAAAATATATGGGCAAACATACAAATTATTGTCACTTTCAGGTATTGCAGTATTTGTACCTGATTGCTTCAGTGAAAGTATGCAGCTGGATGAATGAGTAAACATGTAATCTTTCAGTCACTCTGGGTAAATCTCAAAATGGCAGCTGGAAGATTTTTTGGGGGACTTGCCTCCTGCCTGCCTTTATTTATTCTATTTTTTCCGTGGGGCTCATGGTTATTTGGACCACATTGTCTGTTGTTAATTATTTCGTACCTATTTCGGTGAATAAAGCATAATGTTTTGTGTAAACTTGGCAGCTGCTTTGCCATGTTTACAGCAGCTCTGGTGCTGCTGTAAAAGTGATGTGGAGATGCAGAGCCGCTCTAGTCTTTGCATGGCAGTGCTTTCATGGCCAACCTTTGGGCAGAGAGTCCCTGAGCTTCTCTCCTTCAGAGAAACAGCTGGAAAAGCTGGGCTTGCAACTTAAAGGTTGCAGGTTCAATTCCTAGGTAGGACACTGCCGTCTTCCCCCTGAGCAAGGTGCTCAATGTAAGAAAGTTCCAGTATATGTCCAGCTGTGTAAATGGACACTGTGTTCTGTACAAACGACAGTAAGGTGAAAGTGTACTATGAAGACCTCAGTGGCTGTGTGCGGCTGAGGCCCCATCCGCGTGTCTGAGGGAACACAGACACGCAGTTTGTTTTGCTCGTGCAGCGCTGCGGGCGACAAATAAAGCATTGTGGGTAAGTGCTTCTGTCATGAAGTCAATCCATGCAAGGAAAGGCTCCTGGCTGCAGTGCGACATCGCTTTAGGTTCACCGGTATCTGTAGCAGTCTCAGCCTGCTGTTGTTATCCAAAGTTATACAAATGTAAAATGGCTGTGAAGGTGTGTAAACACAAGGGATGTTCAATAAGGAGAATGTCTGAGGCGTATAATTCTTAATAACTCATAACTCATAACTTTTTGTGTGGAAAAGCTATACAGTGCTCACAAAAAAATATTTGCCCCCAAAGGGAAAGGGAAACTAAGTAAACACCAAATACAACATGTCAAAGATTATCATGTATTTATTTAATGAAGTTATCAAACACCCATATCACCCATGAGAAAAAGTAATTGCCCCCTTAGTTACTCAATCAATTAACCAGATTTAAGTGATGATTAGATTCAGTTGATTGATAAAGCCTTTTGAATGTGAACCTCACTCATATTGAACGTTACCATCAGAGTGAAGTAGTCCCCACAAAGTTTGTACAAGCCCACTATGCCACGCTCAAAGGAAATTTGAGAATTCATGATAAAAAATAAATGAATGAAATAATTTTTTAAAATGCATTTTGTTTTTACTCTGGTTCCCTTTGTCTTATATTACATTTTGTCTAAAGATCTAAAACCATACAGTGTGACACATATGCAATAATATAGGAAATCAGGAAGAGGGCAAATACTTCTTAAGCAAATGCTTAATATATTATATTATAAGATATACACGATGAATTGTGATTATGGCCAGAGGCGTCACATATAAACCTATAAGTAATACCTTACAGTATATTAGCCAGTATATAAGTAAAGTTTGGAGAACTGGTCATGTAGTTGCTAACACAAATTCATTACATATTACATTTAACGTTAGTTACACTGAATTATGTTGAACAGCACCAGTAATGTTGTTCTATAGAACATTTTGTGAAAGTGGACTGTTTGCTCAAATGGATATTAGGCTTTATGGTAGCAGACACATAAGTCCTGGGATCTGAATTTTGTTTTCAGGATTATTTTATTTTCAGTACAATATATATCATGCTATCTACCATGTTTTCTGAATAAATAAAAGTATTGCTGGTTGACGTTGGTGTAGAAATATGGAGTTTCTACTGTTTTGACCATGGTTTGAATATGCTCGCAAGGTCCTATTGCCTGGCAACCATTGTCCAATAGGGAAGATGCCAGAAAAACGTTAAATTCTAAAAGTGTGAACTGAACTGCTCGCACAAGGATGTCAGATATTGTCCAATAAGCAATCGCTGCAACACTTTCTTTCCATAATGACTAGCGATGACCAAGAGAAAAAAAAGCACAGAGTCCCCTACAGCACTATTTTAATTTTGCATGATTACCAGCAGCAATAGTGATAATACTAACAATAATAATAATACGTAACAACAACAACAAGAACAAGCATCATCCTAATAAAATTTTATGAAAGAGAAATTCTTCCCACACAAGAAGCTTCTCTTCAGTAATTCACACCCTAGCAGAAGCACTGACATCAGATGGCAAAAGCAATTAAAATGTGCAACTGACTGGCTACAGAAGAAGCTGTTAATTGCAGCGGAGTTTCTCCCCTGCCCCCCCCCCCCCCAAAACATGACAGAGGGGAGGGGGAGGGGGGAGGGGAAGGAAGGGAGAGAGTGGGAGACAGAATGAGAGAGGGGCAGAGACAGAGAAAGAGTAAGAAAGAGAGAAAGGGGTAGGGGAGAAAGGAGAGGTAGAGAGAGAGAGAAAAAGGGAGATACATCGGCTTGCTTGTGTGCTTGTTTTTTAATTTTATTTTTATCAGAGCTGATAATCTGTTGACAACAGGTCGGATGCTGTTCTGGAATGATCTGGAATGATCTGGTTTTAATCTGGTTTTCCTGTCTTCCGATAAAGAAGCTTCCGGAACCCAGTCAACAGGGTTTCCCGGATGAGGGTATGTTGTGTGCATAAGCACGGGTGACCTCTGACCTCCCCCGATCAGCCTGAGTTAAGCAGCTTTGGTGCCTCCGTTCCACAGCTGCTCGCTGGGACAGAGCCCTGTCAGAGCATATCACAGATCCGCTCGAGGGCCAAAGGCCAGGCCCAAAGGCCAGTGCCTGCATCTACGTGAGAATGGGGTTCTCTAAAGCTCCCGTGCAGGACAGCTCCCAGCGTACTCGAATGGGTTCCCCAGCGGAGACGCAGCGTGTAGTCCCCTTGTCCATCACGCGGATACAAGGCCCGAGCGTGTGAAAGACGCTCAGGTGCAGCTCTGGGTCTGTGTCTCTCTCTATGTCTCCCTCTCTCTCTTTCTCTTTCTCTCTGTCTCTCTCTATTAATGAGCTCCTTGGAGTTTTCGCTCAGAAACAGAGTGGGCCCTTTGACCAACCTGGGACCTCGTTAGGAAGCATTTTTGTCAAAATATCACCGTGCTCATACCATCACTCCCCCCCCCCCCCCCTTTCACCCGACATGATGCCTCATCTCTCCCCACCCATTCTAAACAGTAAGCATAGTTCCGGTCCATCCAAATTTCTGTCCAACGTGGAGGGATCTAAATGTTTTCGGCACGTGAACACGGCGTTCGGCGTTGCCTGGGCAACTCAAGGCCAGGGCCAGTGAGAGCAGCCCAGACCTCAGCGCCTCAGACAGCACTGATGACTCTGCAGAGGGGTTCTGTGTAGACCGAGGGGCACTCGTTCCATCCCAAACCTAAGTCCCAGCCCAGCGGTATGATCCATAAGAGCAGAGCTAAGGGATCATACTGCTGTACTTATGATTATAGCGAGAGCCCTGATAGGTCATGGAATCAGCTGCAGGGTTCTCAGGAGTTGTACAGAGGCATAGGTCCCCACACCCAGGAGGTGTTCCGGAAGTGGATGGGAAGTTCAGCCGGACCCTCCCTCACGGGCAGCCACCTCCGGATTCCCCTGTCTCCGTGTCTGAGGACTTCCACCTCCACACCAGCAGGGCGCCCCAGAGGGGGGTCATCCACCAGAACATATTTAATCACAATCCAGCACTAACTTAAGTAATGGTCATGTCCCCTGTGCCTCATGAATCACAGGCTCCCCCACCCTGACCTTCCTCGATGCCTCTGGAATTCTTTTACTGACGCCTGGTCGCGAGGTCCTCCAAAGCATAATTTTCCCAGACAGGAGAGTTACAAGAGACAGCCATTTTTAAAATGAATTTCCCAAAACGTCTCAGGGCCAGCGCAGTTTTGATGGAAAGGCTAAAACTTCTGAAGACAAATGTTGTTTTTACACAGTAAATTATCCACAATTTTTCCCTCAACAGTGTTTTTTTCCCTTTTTTGTCTCATATGGTTTGACCACGCATATTACCCTGTCAATCTGACATACACACCTGGAAGAATCCTTCGCAGCTACCCTGAAGTTTTCACACTCGCTTGTGTTTCCACTATCTGGGGAAATTCCAGCACTGGAAACATCCTATATCTAGTCCTCCTTGGAGAGAAATCAGTGGTGCCCAACCCTTCCCACAGATGACAGATACCATAGAGTGTGTCAGTGTGCTAGGTTAGCCATGTATCAGGCCAGAAGCCTCACTAACAGGGCCGCAGTGCATCCTCCTGGCAATAGCATGATGAGCGGCTGAGCAGGAAGTGGTTCTGAACAGGAAACGATTGAGATGGTTAGGGAAGGCCTCCCCCAGCCACAGCGATGCCAGGGACATACCTCTGGCATTTAAAAAAAATCTGTCATTCAGGCAAGAGCAGGGCTGCATCTTTTATTCATTACACACGTCTATAGCTGCGGTGGAAGAAGCCGACACACCTTCCTCAAGCCAGTGTTTTTTGGATGTTTGTTCTGTCTGGGGTGGGTGGGGGTGGGAGGGGTTGGAGTTTGGAAGTATTTTCTTTCACAAAAAGCTCACATCCCCCTGATTTTGTTCCAAAAGAAATGTGGTGCGATGGAGCTGAAGTGGAACCTAGGGGTGGGGTTTGGCACGGGGGGTGGAGGTGGTTTTCACCAAGAAAAAAAAAAAACAGGAAGCCCAGACAGTTTCAGATTTCAGACAGGACTTACTGATGAAGACCTACTGTGAAGAGCCCAGGGTCCACCAGGACAGAGGTGGAGGAAGGGTGGAAAAATCCAGAAGGTTAGAGCAATGAACTTAGGTGGTGGCGGTGGGGGGTTTTGGGGGGTGGATGGGGGTGGAGGGGGGTGGATGGGGGGGGACGACAAGGGGCCCAGCGGGTGTGCAGGGGGCCAAGAATGAGCTTCACAGCGGCGGCCGATGAACTGGGATAAAAGGATAATGAAGTGAGAGGGGCCTCTCTCTCTCCCTCATTCTCTCTTTCCCTCTCTCTCACTCATTCTCTCTCCCTCTTTCTCTCTCTCCCTCTCTCTCAATCATTCTATCTCCCTCATTCTCTCTCTCCCTCTCTTTCTCACTCATTCTCTCTCCCGCTCTCTCTCACTCATTCTCTCTCTCCCTCACTCTCCCTTTCTCTCTCAGTCTCGGAATGAGAGGAAAAAAAGAGAAAGGAGGGTCTATCTCTGAAGCCATCAGGACGGGCTGACAGGGGGTGAAACTGATCGGTGCGATATATTTACACCTCCGACTGCAGCTCAGCCAGTGCATTATTTAGCCCTTATCTCTGGCTCAGCCACCCAGACCTGACTCTGTCAGACGGAGAACGAGTAGCCAGGTGCTGCTGCAGGAACTCCGTCTGACTCTGAAAACCCTGGGTCAGGAGCGCCCCATCTGCAGGTGCAGCACACAAACACGGCAGAACCTGGATGAAAGGGCCACCACGTCGGCCTGGCTCATCCATTAAGCAAATAACATCATGCACAAGGTGATTACAACACGCCAGAGGAGGACTCAGGGACTCTATAAGAGGAGAACTCTGTAAGAGGAGGTGTAGGGGACTCTGTAAGAGGAGAACTCTGTAAGAGGAGGTGTAGGGGACTCTGTAAGAGGAGGACTCTGTAAGAGGAGGTGTAGGGGACTCTGTAAGAGGAGGACTCTATAAGAGGAGGCGTAGGGGACTCTGTAAGAGGAGGACTCTATAAGAGGAGGCGGAGGGGACTCTGTAAGAGGAGGACTCTATAAGAGGAGGTGTAGGGGACTCTGTAAGAGGAGGACTCTATAAGAGGAGGTGTAGGGGACTCTGTAAGAGGAGGACTCTATAAGAGGAGGTGTAGGGGACTCTGTAAGAGGAGGACTCTATAAGAGGAGGTGTAGGGGACTCTGTAAGAGGAGGATTCTATAAGAGGAGGTGTAGGGGACTCTGTAAGAGGAGGACTCTATAAGAGGAGGCGGAGGGGGCTCTGTAAGAAGATGACTCTATAAGAGGAGGTGTAGGGGACTCTGTAAGAGGAGGACTCTATAAGAGGAGGTGTAGGGGACTCTGTAAGAGGAGAACTCTGTAAGAGGAGGTGTAGGGGACTCTGTAAGAGGAGGACTCTGTAAGAGGAGGTGTAGGGGACTCTGTAAGAGGAGGACTCTATAAGAGGAGGCGTAGGGGACTCTGTAAGAGGAGGACTCTATAAGAGGAGGCGGAGGGGACTCTGTAAGAGGAGGACTCTATAAGAGGAGGTGTAGGGGACTCTGTAAGAGGAGGACTCTATAAGAGGAGGTGTAGGGGACTCTGTAAGAGGAGGACTCTATAAGAGGAGGTGTAGGGGACTCTGTAAGAGGAGGACTCTATAAGAGGAGGTGTAGGGGACTCTGTAAGAGGAGAACTCTATAAGAGGAGGCGGAGGGGGCTCTGTAAGAAGATGACTCTATAAGAGGAGGTGTAGGGGACTCTGTAAGAGGAGGACTCTATAAGAGGAGGTGTAGGGGACTCTGCAAGAGGAGGACTCTATAAGAGGAGGTGTAGGGGACTCTGTAAGAGGAGGACTCTATAAGAGGAGGTGTAGGGGACTCTGTAAGAGGAGGACTCTATAAGAGGAGGTGTAGGGGACTCTGCAAGAGGAGGACTCTATAAGAGGAGGTGTAGGGGACTCTGTAAGAGGAGGACTCTATAAGAGGAGGTGTAGGGGACTCTCTAAGAGGAGGACTCTATAAGAGGATGTGTAGGGGACTCTGCAAGAGGAGGACTCTATAAGAGGAGATGTAGGGGACTCTGTAAGAGGAGTACTCTATAAGAGGATGTGTAGGGGACTCTGTAAGAGGAGAACTCTATAAGAGGAGGTGCTCTTGGCAGGCGCTTCAGTGACTAATACAGCTGAAATTGCTTATGTTTCAAGCGAATGGTATCTAAGGTTGATATCAGCATGGAATTACATCATCAAGAAATGACATCATCAGCAATAGTGGGCGTATGTGAACACTCAAGGAAAATGTGAACCTGGGATAAGAACATCCAAGATTGTGGTGACTCAAAACTCCATTTTGTTACTTGGCGTTGGTGTTCCATTTATTAGTCGAAGGAGTGACTCGTCTGGGTGACTAGCAGATTCCTTTTAATCCTCTAAGGTGTGAGATCACAAAAATGTGATTAGAATGTTCTTAACTGAACATTCTACGCTGATGTCACAATCACTACTGGTAATAAAAAGCAATGGACTTCTAGAACAATGACTTGGAATTTTTAAATAATATTCCAATAAACCTACTCTTCTAAGGAGATTACTTCTACTTCAGGATGTTGGATCCTCATATGAAAAAATAATAAAATAATTCTGTTTATGAAGGAATTCTTGTTTATTTAGTGGACTGTGGTTCTCACTGTGAAAACAAAAATATAACTAGCTTGCTAACGCTCTAGCTATCTCAACCTCGGCGAGCTCATTTATTCCAAGTTGGCTTACGGCCATCGCACATTCGGCTGACTAATACAGTGACTCATATTTCACATCAAGGTCATTTTAATTTGTGTTTCACTACCTCCAAGCACAAGTGGTCAGCTGGGTTATGAAGAATCTGGCGGTTCTCTAATCGAGGGTGAAAAAAGCACTGCAGTGCTTCTGTAGTGCTACAAAATACACAAACAGTGCACAATACATCATCGTTTGACTGTCTGTAAAGTAGTGCCGTGGTGCGCGGGGCGTTTGCGTGTCATGCTCTGTCTGCCTAGCAGATGGTGACAGAGCCAGTTCTCCGTTTTTCTGCCCAAATTCATTCCATCGTCGGGCCGGCACGCCGAGGCACCCGCAACCCCCGCAGAAGATAGAAGCGTTCTCTGTTCTCAGAGCTGTTCTGCTCCAGTGCAGAAGAAAGATTTGTTCTGCACAAACCACATCAGTTTTTTTTTTTTTTTTTCATGGTGGCTTTAAGTGAAAAAAAAAAAAAAACATGAGTTCATTTTCTTTTCTCCCACCTGCTGGGTAATATTGGTCCAAAGGTATGAATCCGTAAAATCTCACACACTGCGATGATCACAGGTTACACAATCACACATAACACCACCATGGTTAACTTAGCTCCCCAACTTCTACCTCTCTGTTTCTCCCCCTCTCTCTCTCATTCACACACTCATACGCACACACACTCACACACACACACACACGCACACACACACAGACACACTCACTTTGATGAGTGACAGGGATCTCAGCTATGTCATTCTGTCTTTGTATTACATCAGACATCACATTTTGATTGACAGCTTCATTCATTTTTGGATGGTTCATTCATTATTGAAGATTGTGCATTTTCAGCTTCTATATGTGGTGTCAGGTTGGCTGGCTTTGGCCAGTGATGAGGTTGAAATGCAGTCTTATGTTGTTGCAGTTGAATGACAACTATCTGTAGTTTTTTTGAACTGTTTTTATTCTTGCAAATAATTGTAACAAGTAATTGTTCATAGATCACAGATTCAGAATGTTCCTTCATCTGAGCACCATAATGAGCACTCATTGTATCATGTTCCATTGCGTGTGTTACACTTGTTTGAGAGAATGTTTCAAATTCATCAAGAACCTTTAATTCGGCAGGGGAGGCTTCAACATCAGTCTTTAATTTAATTTTTTATTTTAAATTTTAATTTCAGCACCTTCAGCACCAGGATGCGCCATCCCTCCCTCCCTCCCTCTCTCCCTCCCTCCTTTGGCCTCCAGCTCTGCTTTGTCTGATGCGGCTTTAAGATGTGCGGCTGAAGAAGAGGTAGCCTTGGAAGTAGCACTTATACTACAGCTACGAGAGGCACTACTGCCTGGTGGCTGTGCGGCAGAAGTACTGTCGTTCAGCTGGACAGCTGATTGGTGCTTGTCAGCTTGAGCAAACTCCTCTTTTCATCCCTCCACTTTATCACAATTAAACCCTTTACCTACAAACCCATTTTCATCACCATCTCTTTCATTTTCAGACAACGTTGTATGTAGCTACATCCATCCATCCATCCATCTATCCATCATCTACGTATACCCGTTTATTCCTGGTCAGACTCGCAGGGGGTGCTGGAGCCTATCCCGGCATGCACTGGACAAGAGGCAGGACATATGTAGCTACAGCATCGTGGAATTCCTCAAAATTGTCAAGAGCGAAATTAAACGCTACAATACGCTTGTTTACATCATCGATATTTCCATCTGAGCTCAGGAATGGTTTCATTTCATTCATTCCCCATGTACATTTTCCCAGCCGAGCTCTACGTGACGCAGTCAGTGACATAAGCTTATTCTTTTCTGCTCCAGCAGCTGTTAGACTAGCTTGTCTTAAGCCAGTCACCATTACTTAATCTTCACCCAACAACTACAATTAATGACCATAGTATTGCTAAATGCGCATAAGTTGTTACATTAAGACCTTACATGAAAAATACTTCTTAGTCCGATCATATAGCGCAATGAAACATCCATAAAGACATCAAACTTTACAAGTTTATCCATGTAACATTAAACATTCCACATACTGGCAACTTTAATTGGCATTGGCTATAAACTTGACATAGTGGCTATCAATAACTTTCCAAAAAATAAATGTAGCCACAGCCCTAGGGAGGTCAAACCTCTTTTGGCGATTTTTATTTTGACAGTCAAAAGATAAGAAAACTAAAAAATAACCCCCCGCTCCCTCTGGGGCCTCTCTGGGGGCTGGACCTCCCTCTCGAAACTGGCCAGTTAAGCTGGTTTCCAGTACACAGCAAACACATAATCAAAACACAAATGCAGATTCAGCCAAAATGAGTTTCTCATTAAGGAAGGTAAGTTGGTAAAGAAATCAGTTGGTCATCCAAAACAATTAAAGTTTCAAAAAAAGGGAAGAAAATCGGTTAAATACCAATTGCTAATCTCTCCACCCACCACACATTTCCCACAAGGATCCTTCACACCAGCTGAAGGGGGACAGGAGGCATAAGTACTGTTCCTAACTGCTAATGGACTACAGGTGCTTTTAATTTGGCTGCTTCAAAACTGTGGATGGGATCCACACTTTCAGGGAATGGAGCCATCTGGAAGCAATGTAGTGCCCCTCCACAACCACTCCTCTGGTGCTGTTACAACATACACACACCCTTTCTCACACACTCTCTAATACGCACAGACACAATCACACACAAACACACCCTCTCTCATACGCACACACACACACACACACACACACACCCTCTCTCATGCATACTCTCTCACATGCACACACATATACAAACACACACCCTCTCTCATAAACACTCTCCCATGCGCACACACACACACACACACAAACTCTCCCTCATACACCCACCCACATACACACAAACATACTCTCTCTCATACGCACACACACACATACACACACACAAGCACACTCTCATACACATTCACAGCCAAATAGATACTCACTCACACTCTCTCTCACACACACTCTCTCTCATACACACTCACAATCAATCAAATGCTCACACACTCTCTCTCTCACACACTCTCTCTCATACGCTCATGGACACACACACAAACACTTTCTCTCAAACACACTCACAATCAAACAGATGCTCACACACATTCTCTCTTACACACACTCTCTCATACACACACACACACACACACACACATTCACACACGCACACACACATACACACATGCACACACACACAAACACACGCACACACACACACTCACACACACACATAAATACATACATGCACGCAGCACACACACACACACACACACACGCACACATACACACATGCACACACACACACTCACGCATACACACATAACACACACACACATGCACACACGCATACACATGCACACACACACACACACCCTCTCTCATACAGACTCACAATCAAACAGATGCACATACACACATACACAGCAGAACACACACACACACACGGCCTATCCCTGGCAGGTTGAGTCCATACTTCTGCTTCTCTGACTGGCTGCAGCTTGACTACAGAGGGACTGAGAGAGCCAGCTGGAGAAGGTAAGTCGTTTGGCTTAATGGCAGACTGAGCAGGGACAGCAGTGACTTCCACATAACCCTGCCCATTCCCATTCTACCTCACGGTTCTCTACATAACCCTGCCCATTCCCATTCCACCTCACGGTTCTCTACATAACCCTGCCCTTCCCATTCTACCTCACGGTTCTCCACATAACCCTGCCCATTCCCATTCTACCTCACGGTTCTCTACATAACCCTGCCCTTCCCATTCTACCTCACGGTTCTCCACATAACCCTGCCCGTTCCCATTCTACCTCACGGTTCTCTACATAACCCTGCCTTTCCCATTCTACCTCACAGTTCTCTACATAACCCTGCCTTTCCCATTCTACCTCATGGTTCTCTACATAACCCTGCCTGTTCCCATTCTACCTCACAGTTCTCTACATAACCCTGCCTGTTCCCATTCTACCTCACAGTTCTCTACATAACCCTGCCTGTTCCCATTCTACCTCACGGTTCTCTACATAACCCTGCCCATTCCCATTCTACCTCACGGTTCTCTACCTAACCCTGCCCTTCCCATTCTACCTCACGGTTCTCCACATAACCCCTGCCTGTTCCCATTCTACCTCACGGTTTCTCTACATAACCCTGCCTATTCCCATTCTACCTCACGGTTCTCTACATAACCCTGCCTGTTCCCATTCTACCTCACGGTTCTCCACATAACCCTGCCCATTCCCATTCTACCTCACGGTTCTCCACATAACCCTGCCTATTCCCATTCTACCTCACGGTTCTCTACATAACCCTGCCTGTTCCCATTCTACCTCACGGTTCTCCACATAACCCTGCCTGTTCCCATTCTACCTCACGGTTCTCTACATAACCCTGCCCATTCCCATTCTACCTCACGGTTCTCTACATAACCCTGCCCATTCCCATTCTACCTCACGGTTCTCCACATAACCCTGCCCGTTCCCATTCTACCTCACGGTTCTCTACATAACCCTGCCTATTCCCATTCTACCTCACGGTTCTCTACATAACCCTGCCTGTTCCCATTCTACCTCACGGTTCTCCACATAACCCTGCCCATTCCCATTCTACCTCACGGTTCTCCACATAACCCTGCCTATTCCCATTCTACCTCACGTTCTCACCCTGGTTCTCTACATAACCCCTGTTCCCATTCTACCTCACGGTTCTCCACATAACCCTGCCTGTTCCCATTCTACCTCACGGTTCTCTACATAACCCTGCCTTTTCCCATTCTACCTCACGGTTCTCTACATAACCCTGCCCTTCCCATTCTACCTCACGGTTCTCTACATAACCCTGCCCATTCCCATTCTACCTCACGGTTCTCCACATAACCCTGCCTGTTCCCATTTTACCTCACGGTTCTCTACATAAAAAACCCTGCATGCCTGTTCCCATTCTACCTCACGGTTTCTCTACATAAACCCTGCCTGTTCCCATTCTACCTCACGGTTTCTCTACATAACCCTGCCTGTTCCCATTCTACCTCACGGTTCTCTACATAACCCTGCCTTCCCATTCTACCTCAACGGTTCCCACATACCCTGCCTGTTCCCATTCTACCTCACGGTTCTCTACATAACCCTGCCCAATTCCCATTCTACCTCACGGTTCTCCACATAACCCTGCCTTCCCATTCCCACAGTTTTACCACATACGGTTGTTCCCATTTAATCACGGTTCTCCAGACACATGTGAGCCAGAAACACACACCACTTCAATTCAGATTAGAGTCACATACTTCACTTGAAATACTTCAACGATTTACACAACAATAAATAAACAAATACAACTGACAGTTTTAGAAGAAATGACTTCGATCAGTATCCTGTGAATTCTTCTTTCGTATGACTCTGTCCAATGGTTAGTAAGCGCTCTTACTGAAACTCACACGGATCTGCAGGTATCTAAGCATTACCAGTACCTTTATCTGGCTCATAAACACACTCAAAACAGATACAGTACAAATAATACATTCACACAAACAAACACACAGACTCGTACACACACACACACACACACACTCCTGCTCTCTCTCTCTCCATCTCCGCCTCTCTCTCTTCTTCTCTCCCTCCCTCTCTCTCTTCCCCTCTTTACTTCTCCCTCCGTCCCCCTCTCTCCCCCCCTCTCTCCCACTCCATCCCTCCTTCTCTCTCTCTCTCTCTCCAGCTCTCTATCTCCCTCTCTCCCTCCCTTCTTCTACCCCCTCTCTTCCCCTCCCTCCCTCTCTCTATCCTTCCCCCTCTCTCCCTCTCTCTCTCTCCCTCTCCCTCCGTCCCCCTCTCTCCCTCTCTCTCTCTCCCACTCCATCCCTCCTTCTCTCTCTCCCTCTCTCCAGCTCTTTATCTCCCTCTCTCCCTCCCTTCTTCTACCCCCCCTCTCTTCCCCTCCCTCCCTCTCTCTATCCTTCCCCCTCTCTCCCTCTCTCTCTCTCTCTCTCTCTCTCCCTCCCTCCCTCCCCCCCCTCTCTCTCTCTCTCTCCCTCTCTCCCCCTCTCTCTCTCGCTCTCTCTCTCCCCTCTCCCCCTCTCTCTCTTGCTCTCTCTCCCTCTCTCCCTCCCTCTCCAGCTCTTGGCGTGGGGATGGGTATTATTCACTGTCAGGCCGGGGCTCCTGTGGGCTCTCAGGACAGAGTCTGCTGATTTCAGCAGAGCTGAGAGGAGCCTGCGATTCTCTCCAGCGCTCCTCCTCTGCCTCACTCAGCCGGGCTTCCAGAGCCGTCCTCCCCAGAGCGCATAAAACACTTAGGAGTGTAATAACCATACATACAGGCATGTACTTACAACGGGCTGTCCAAGCTATGTTTATGGCCCAAACTGCAGGGGAAGAGGAACAGCGCTGTCGGTCCAGCCCCCCTTCAGCGTAATAGCACGGCGCAGAGATGTACCGGCGCTCAGACAGGAACACACCGCTCTCTGGGAGCTGACCTCTGACCTTTCACCTGCGCGGGCGGGGCCTTTGTTCTTTCTCTGCCGGGCGCCGCAGCCAGCTCATATTTTGGAAATGAGGCTCTTTAGCAGCGGGAGAGGCGCTTGTCTGTCAGCCAAGGTTAGCGAGCGCGCGTCCGGCGCGAGGACCCCTCGGCCGTCTGTTCGTTATGTGCTGGCTGAGCACACT
>CM045895.1:3043879-3051239 GCA_025169545.1 Anguilla japonica
ACAATCAGACACACAGGGAGAGGTATGTACCAACCCAGACCTCCCTCTCCAGACCTCCCCCACAGTCAGACACACGGGGAGAGGTATGTACCAATCCAGACCTCCCTCTCCAGATCTCCCCCACAGTCAGACACACGGGGAGAGGTATGTACCAATCCAGACCTCCCTCTCCAGACCTCCCCCACAGTCAGACACACGGGGAGAGGTATGCTGTAAGACTGCTCTCTCCCCAGCGCCGCCTTGTCAGTCCTAATTACTGTTCCTTTAATTGGGAGATGACTCGGTATTAATCAGCGACAGCAGAGAGGTTGAAGTCTGGGGACACCGAACTTGGCCTGCGATTGGCCGAAACAAACTGGCGGAGCTCTGCAGAGGGAGGGGAACGGAGAGGCGAAACGTTGAGACCCGCGCTCCGCCGCGGTGACACACACCGCCAATTACGGCAGGAACAGACACTTCTTTTCTTCTTCTTTAATTGCCGTTATGAGTCCTCAACTGTTTTTTTTTTCTGTGAACTAATTGCTTGCCTTCCAATTTAAAAAAAAATAAAACAAGACACCACGGGTGTTAGGAGTGAAATGGGATAAATACACGTTTATTGATGATTAAACGTTGCATTTATGTGTTTTCGACTCTGAGGTTCTTCTCTGCTTTCTGCATCGGATGAAAGACCCGGGAAGATCACAGAACCCTACTCTGAGAGGTTAGGATCCTCGTTTAAATGGCTAATCACAACACGCAGAGTTACCGTTGGCTCAGGAGAAGCAAACGGCTCTTACATCCAGCGTAGCCATGGAGTATAACCCCAACAGGAGCTAATTAGTGTGAATTTGCTCACTGGGATTTTGCGGCTAACTCATTAGGGGTGGTTTGCACACACACACACACACACACACACACACACACACACGCACACACACACACACACATACCCACAGGGATGAGACTAAATATCCGAAACGGCACATGAGAAATGACTTTCAAGTAGAAGTTCCTAAATCACATTTACATATGCAGCCACAGGTGAGTCGTATTAAGCTGAATGCCAGTATGTGTCAGCTATAGCAGATCTGAAAATCAGGACTTTGACATGTGACTTTCCAACGTGGCTCGTGATGGCGCTGTTCTAATGGCGACAAGCAGCAGCGGTTGTGCGTTGTGTGTTACCCTGTGTTACCCTGTGTTACTCTGTGTTAGCCTGTGTTTCTCTGTGTTACCCTGTGTCACACTGTGTTACCCTGTGTTGCCCTGTGTTACCCTGTGTTACTCTGTGTTACCCTGTTGGTTGGTTGTTTTTTTATCCCATTTTTAACCCGTTTTAACATCAATTGTCAGAATGTGCAGTAAAATTGCAGGCACAAACCTAAATGACCTCTCCCAACTGCACAAAATCAGAGCCACAAAGAAGGCCCAGTCAATCCTTGCTGACCCTAGTCACCCCTTGTTCAGTGAGTTCACATTACTTCCATCTGGTCACAGATATAATGTGCCAAGATGCAGGACCAATAGATTTAAAAATTCATTTGTCCCTGCTGCTATTGGCCTTTTAAATAATATTAGGGAATTCTATGTTTTTGTGTGAACTGTTTGTATTTACTGCTGGCTGTGCAACAAATTGCCCCTCGGGGATAATAAAGATTACCTTACCTTACCTTACCTTACCTTCCAAAGAAACCTGAGGTCACCAACAGAGCTGCAATGCGAATGGTCACTGCCCAAACTGCAGGTGCATCAGTCACACAAACTGAAAAATTATTCAGTGTGGCTAGGGGAACAGTGGCGAAAATTACCACAACATATGCCAAACATGAGCAAACTACATCAGCAAAGAGGAGTAGCAGTCAAAGCTCACCGACAGGGAGCAACAGACATTTAAAAGGATGTTTTATAGACACCAACAAAACAGAACCGACTCAGTGGCCCAGTCCCAGATAAAAACTGTGATGTGAGCTTCACAACGCTGGTATCTAGGCAAGGCCATCACTCAGAATCCAGCTGCATCATGGGTAATGCACAGACCCATAGCCTGGTGTGAGGAGCACACAACCAGGGCCTGTATGCAATAGAGATGTGATGCGGTCTGAAGAGGAGTCTGTCTACTATATTTACTACATCTGGACAGGTTTACATTCTGAAAGCCAAAGGTAGCTTTCAACCCACAAGGTCTGCTGCCAACTATATTTAAAAAAATCTTTGTCCCAAATATTACAGAGCTCGCTGGTATGTGCTCTTACCTATCATGTATGATATCTTCCATTTGTTTTTATTTTTTTTTAATTTTTTGGATGGGGCTGAAAAATGGAATTTTGTTTTGAACTGATGATAGATAAAATGGAGTTTTAAAATGCTCTTTCGCTCTCTCTCTCTCTCTCTCTCTCACACACACACACACACACATACACACACAGAGGGGTGACAAATTAAAGGAAAAACCTGAATAAATGAGTGGAGAAACATAACACATGCAGATGCTTCCATACTGGTGTACTGTATGATACAATTAAGCAATTAGCATCCTATCATGCTCTGTGGCATGTATAAAAATGATGTGCAGGCCCAGTTGACCTCGATTTTGGATCAAGATGGCAAGAGGAAAAAATCTAAGTGATTTTGAAAGAGGGTTCATTATCGGGGGACGGATGGCAGGAGCTTCAGTCACAAACACTGCTCAACTGGCTAGTGTTTCAACAGGAACAGTGACTAAAGTGACATTTGCATTTAGATTTATGGAAAAGACATCAGTAAATAGGGTCGGAAATTGTGATCGCACATTCGATGACCATGATGCTCGTGCATTAGTGTGATATGTAAGGAAAAACAGAAGAGCAACTCTTTCTCAGATGACTGAGAATGTCAATGCAGGACGTGATCAGACTGTGTCAGCAAGCACAGTCTGGCAACAACTACACAGAGAGGGATATTATAGTAGGGTTGCAGTTCATAAACCCCTCAATACAAAGACGAATGCACACTGGTCTACGGAGATGTAGAAAAAAGTGATATGGTCAGATGCGTCATCGTTCACCATATCCGCGACAAGTGGGCGAGTGCATGTGTGGCATACGCCAGGAGAACGGTACAGGCCTGAATGCTTGACCCCTACAGTGAGGGGGTCCAGTGACTCTGCAATGCTGTGGGGGGCATTTTCCTGGCATGGTTTGGGTCCACTTGTCCCCTTAGAGGGAAGGGTCACTGCAAACCAATGCAAAGTTATTCTGAGTGATCACCTTTATCCTATGATGAAACATTTCTATCTTGATGGCAGTGGTCTCTTCCAGGATGGCAATGCCCCAATCCACAGGTCACGAGGAGTGGTTTGATGACAATGATGGGAATCATATGCTACGGCCTCCACAGTCACCAGATCTCAACCCACTTGAACATCTATTGAAGATATTGGGCCAAGGTGTTAGACAGTACTCTCCACCACCATCATCAAAACACCAAATGGGAAAATATCTTTTGGAAGAATGGTGTTCCATCCCTCCAGTGGAGTTTCAGAGACTTGCCAAGGTTCACTGAAGCTGTTCTGGTGGCTCATGGTGGCCCAACACCTTACTAAGACACTTTGTATTGATTTTTCTTTTAATTTGTCACCTGTCTGCACACACACACACACACACACACACACACACACACACACACACACACACATACACACACACACACACATATATATATATATACACTACATGGTCAAAAGTATGTGGACACCTGACATCTTATCCAAAATTATGGGCATTAATATGGAGTTGGTCTGTCCTTTGCTGCCATAACAGCCTCCACTCTTCTGGGAAGGCTTTTTACTAGATATCAAAGCTTGCTGCAGGGATGTGCTTTCATTCATCCTGAAGAGCATAAATGAGCATAATTGGGAGATTAGGCTTGGCTTGCAGTTGGGTTTCCAATTGATCGTAAAGGTGTTGGATGGGGTTGAGGTCAGGAATTTGTACAGCTCAGTCAAGTTCTTCCACACCAAATCTCGACAAAACCATTTCAATATGGACCTCGCTGTGTGCCTGAGGGAATTACTGAAACTGGAAATGGTTTGGGGAAGCACAGAATCATCTAGAATGTCATTGTATGCTGCAGCATTAAGATTTGCCTTCAATGGAACTAAGGGACCTAGCCCAAACTATGAAAAACAGCCCCAGTTCAAGGGGTGTCTGGATACTTTTGGTTTATATATATATATATATATATATATATATATATATATATATATATATATATATATATATATATAAATATATATATAAACCAAAAGTATATATATATTATTCTTGGTGATTATTCAACACATCAGACAAAACATTTTTTTTTAAAAATAAGTTTTTACATCTCAATGTAAAAAATGCTAGAGTTTTAGTAATACAGTTCACACAAAATATTTTGTGTGAATACATTTTTTAAAAGGAAATTGTAAATGATCAGAAACATCTCGTGTGATACAGAATCGCTGCCCATCAGGACAATAGCACGATATAGCGGGGCGCTGCACCCAGGATGCTAACATGCAGCTCAATGCTAATTCCATGACACTGCGCCCAGGCGAGAGGCAGACCTGACAGAGCATCGATTATTCTGTTGAGTAATGGGACCATTAAAATCCCCAACACGCGTACATTCAGCCCAGTGGGGGGAGGGGGGGGGGCAGCTTGGGGCATCCCCAGCTGAAGCCCCCCAGAGAATATATTTAATAATCAGTTTATTCACTGTTTGGATTACAGGAAAATCACGGGGAGCACCAAGTGCATACTTAGATTACAATAGTCTTATTTTTAAAGTACACTACTCTCATTCTCCATTGTCTTTACAATAATTGTTTGATAACTGATATTCTAACCAGCAGTAATTAAGATATAAAATGTCTGTGTGGGCATTCCAAATGATACACCAAGCTAAACCACCAAATTATTTATGTTAACTGTTTAGATTTTCTTCGCCTAATTTTTAATATCATATATGTATTACATCTCTTTGTCAAATGTGAAAGTATTTTGAGTTTTTTTAATCGATGGAAAGAGTGCCTGTTTTTGTTTAACACTTGCATTTTTGCCTCAGTGACAGTACAGAGCTGATCAGGTGTAACTGTGGATGTTACTTCCAGTGCTGTATCCGTTCGATTGACCAATCAGAGTGTGATTTTGAGGTTTGTATCTCTCACACTCTGCTCTGTTTATGCTTACGTCCGCCATATTGGATTTTCCACCTTCTTTTACATACACCCACATCGTTTGTCATATTGACTGATCTTCTTCTAACATACTTTTGCATATTCAGAAAAACGCACACCGCAACACCCCCCAATCCAATCAGTCATCGTATTTACAAGTAATTTTCTCAAGGAGACGTCGCATGATAACAAATGCTTTTATCAGCCTGACATTTGTAACACTCAGAGGGTCCTTTCTAACGCATTCGAACACATCGTCAAATTTAATTTAGACCTGGCTGTCCTGAGCCAATGGAGCTTGATTCATTATGTTACTGCTACTATGTAGAACATTTAAAGTACTTTTTATGGAGAAAAAGAGACTTCATGGTCAGATTCTGGTTGAAGCGGATCAGAGCTCAATGCTCACGCTTTTTTCCCAGACGTTTCTGAGCATGCTCACTGCCACGCTCCCTCACATCCCCAGTACAAGCTGTACAGGATATAGGGATGGCTACAGAGAGCGGCTCTCTTCATTTCTTTATATGTCAAGCTCCCCCCGAAGGCCAGCATCTCACATTAATTTGATGCCTTTTATAAGGCTGTGTACAGGCCTGTACACCCGGATCCTCTTTCATTCTGAGGACAGGTTTGATTACGCTTTTTAAGGCCGAACGTGACAAACTGCGCCCCGCCGTTGAGCAGATGCCCTCCCGCACAGTAGCCCAGCGCACCCGCGACAGGTTTAATGGTGCGGTGGGTTCCGACCTTTTGGGGGAAAAGCTCTTTGCCGAACACTTGAGGTGGTGACCTGGCGTAGACCTGTCCAGGTCAAGGCGTTGTGGTGCACGATTAAATTTGCTTCGGCTTCGGTGTGAATCCATTTTCTTCTCCGGATCACTCTGCACCCCTGCAATCTGATATACAATGTTGGATATGCAGGTATGATGGTCTCTTCAATATTGTCCTGCTGGTAATTCCCTATTTTCTAACCCCCCCCCCCCCCCACCCCCCCCCCCCCACATCTCTCTCTTTTTCCATCCCACTTGCGAATTTAGCAGAAGTGTGTCCACACTGTTGCTCCGCCCCCTGCCATTGTGAGGTCACAGGCCCTGGATTGCGGAGGCTCAGGCTATCATTGATTGGCTTTCCATTCCTCCAGTGGTCACTGAGGATGAAAGCCTCCAACTTCCTCAATTCTAACCCCTACCCCCCCCACCTCGCTCTCTCTTTCCATCGAACCCGGACCATGCCGGTGCTGCCTGGCCAACGGCACCGGCTCTGGCGTAGACCGCGAAAGGGAGGGATTCGGTCTCCAGGGAAGTCGCCGCGAAGTCTCGTCGCACGCCAGTGACCCGTGCTCCAAGCGCGCCTGTTCTGCTGCACACCACTAGGGGTCCTCCTCTGCGCAGGAAGTGGCGACCCGACAGGAAGTGGCGACCTGACATGCCCTCCTTCGGTGGACAGCACGTATCCAGGGCAGCAGCTGTGGGTTAAGAACCGATTAAAAGCTGGTAGGCAATCAAAATTTAGGAGAAAAACTTGGAAAAGCATAAAAAGAGAACATTTAGTGCACCCGCACTCCCCCCTTGTCACCTGTCAGCGGCTCACTCTGCTCCGCCCCCTTCCCCGGGCCCCACCCCTATCAACCGTTGTCAGGGAGATGATGGAAGGCGCATATCGAGAGGCTCAGATCTTATTTCCCGGTTCGGGGGGCCTGAGTTATTGCTGCACCTGTGGGACGGGAGACGGACGGGCAGAGGAGCTGATGGACCCCCTGCAGTGAATATCAGGGCGAAAAAAAGAAAGAAATAATAAATGGGCGGTGATTAATGGTACAGATTTCATTAGGCAGCACAACAAAAGGTCAGGAGTTACAGATGCACCTTTCCCGGCGAGAGAAAATGCAAACGGCCATAAGTATTCTTAGACACAATTAACCTTTCGCACGGTCTTCGCTCAGAGGGAGGGGGCGGAGCCTGGAGCCCGAGACGCGGAGTCAGAGTGAGCGTTCAGACCCCCGCTGGTGCAGACGCCTTATTCCTCCTCTCTCTCTCTCTCTCTCTCTCTCCCTCCCTCTCTCTCTCTCTCTCTCTCTCTCTCTGTCCCTTTCTCCCTCCCTCTCTCTCCCACTCTCTCTCCCTTTCTCCCTCCCTCTCTCTCTCCCACTCTCTCTCTCTCACTCCCTTTCTCTTTCTCTCTCTC
>CM045895.1:3051339-3113839 GCA_025169545.1 Anguilla japonica
CTCCCCACCCTCTCCCTTCACCCTCCCTGCCCTCTCCCCACCAGTTCAGTCACGCTCTCCTCCTGCCGCCCGTCAGAAGTGAGGAAAGGCCACGCCCATAGATCGCGCCATCACAGCGCCGTGATTCCAGACCCGGAGGAACACGTCCACGGCCGCAAATGGGGACGGAGCTCAACGTGTCGCTCGGCAAGACCGGACAGGGATGAGCTCCATGTGACAGGAGAGGCTGAGAAATGAAGAGGACACACACTGACTCACATGGCACTGGAGAGAGTTGGGCTTGTGTGATGGAGGCCAGCTGAGCAGGCCAAAACTGGAGAGAGAGAGAGGGGGGGGGTTGAGAGATGTAGAGAGAGGAAGAGAAAGAGGTAGAGAGAAGGAGAGAGAGAGAGGGAAAGAGAGGGAGAGATGTAGAGATAGGAAGCGAGAGAGACAGGTAGAGAATAGGAGAGAGAGAGAGGGAGAGAGGAAGAGAGATAGAGGGAGGAAGGGGTAGAGAGAGAGATAGACAAAGAGAGAGTGGAAGAGAGAGAAAGAATGAGGGAGAGGGAGAGAGAAAGACAAATATGTATTGAATTGATTTATGATGCTTTGGCAATATGTACCTATGTATTTCCTGCCAATAAAGCAATTTGAATTTGAATTTGAATTTGAATTTGAATTTGAAAGACAGAGAGGTAGATAGAGAGAGAGAGAGAGAGAGAGAGAGAGAGAGAGAGAGAGAGAGAGAGAGAGAGAGAGACTGTGTTTCCTCACCCAATGTGATAAAAATAAAGAAAATCTTTTTCAAATATTTGAAATAAAACACCCGAGCTTCCCAGGCCCGCCTGAGACCCAAACAAAGCAGATCCTCCCGCAAGAGGAATGGTGCTGTGCCACTTGGCTAGTTACTGTTGCTAAGTGGCTCCAGCAGAGTGACTCATCATTCGGAGTCACGCCGAGGCTCATGGGATACACGCTGACATGGATGTTTTTTGTTTCTTTTTACTCTATCAAGGGGACCCAACCAGACCAGAGACATTTACGGGCCCCGGCGAAGGACCTCTGGTGGGTCCCCAGAATCATCCCCCCTCTCCGTGTGTGTCTGGCTCATGTCTGTATGGCACTACCATATGAACCTCCGCAGAGCTTCACAAATTAACCAATGGGAATGATCACTTCTGATAAACCATGAGCTGGACCAACCATGCATCAGCTTACTGCTCTTCACCAAGGCTTTCCTCCAATCAGGTGACAGAGCGCTTCATCCTCCCCCTACAGACTGTAAACAAGAGCTGGAGTGAGGCAGGCGAGGCGTTCAGAGACCCAGAGATCCAGTTCAGCCTAACGGCTCCACACGGCAGGACTATGGTAATCTCCCCCCCCCCACCGCCACCCCCCCAACCCCGCCTCCCCGCTGTTCCCCAGTTAATGTTTGGGCCCCGGGCAACCGGAGAGATCCCTGGGCACTGATGCCTGAGATTGAGACAGAGACTGAACACCCCTCCCCTCCCCTCGCGCACGCACGCACACGCACGCACACACACACACACACACTTAATGCAATTCTAATTAAATGGGACATGAGGTGGAGGCCATCTTGGACCAGGTTTCTCAATGTGAACAGAAGCAAGGTGCACAAAAAGAAATTTATAAATAAAATAATTGACCATAAAAAAAAAAAAAAAAAACTAACTCGCCGTTTCTGCAACTTGCACAAGGGACCAATAAAAAAAGACTTGGTTAATCCAAGGGGGTCCCAGACTCTCAGGACCCACAAACTATTTCATGAGGGAGTAGATTTTCGGCTGCCTTCCCCCAATGTGAAATATAGCCCGTACTCCCGGTTCAAATATGGAATTAAAACGTTTTTAACGTCACAAACAATGCACGTGTGGGCCTACAGTCAATAACACAGTGCATATGGAACGCAGTATCTAGTGGGTTAATGTCAATAGAAAGCAATTAAATTATATTAACTGGCGACTGTTTCTGGTGTCATCTCACCTCCACCACCCCTGTCCCAGCAGGGGGGCCGCAGCGCTAGGCAACGTGGGGCGGCAGCGTAGCGTAACGGCTAAGAAGCAGGTTCGAATCCCAGGGTAGGACACTGCCATTGTACCCTTGAGCAAGGTACTTAACCTGCATTGCTTCAGTGTCTATCCAGCTGTATGAATTAATGCAATGTAAAAGTTGCGTAAGTAGCTGTGGATAAGAGTGTCTGCCAAACACCTGTAATAACGTTGGTAGTTAATGACGGCCAAACACAGTGCACAGCAGTGTCACATTTCTCTGCTCTGCCAGGTGGTGATCCTCCCGTGAGTTCTGACCAATGGCAGCCCGCGCTCACGTCGCGGCGGTGTTTGTAGCTCCGCGGCGAGCGTGCTAATCGTTTAATCGCGGGGCTTTAACCGCACGGCTAGGAGCGCGTTCGGCGGTAACGACTCCGCCCTCCCCGGGGGCCTCGGGACCGAAGCGGGGTTCAGGCGGGGCGCCGCCCGCCCTCAGCAAACCGCCGGCTTCGTTCACCCATCACGCCCGGCGAAGTCACACACCCGCTACAGCCGTCCGAGGCCCGCGCCAGTTTCTGTGCTGATATCCGCGTCAGCTCTCAAGATTTCGCCGCGTGACTGAACGTTGGTTATTCGCGCCTTTTGTTACGGACGGGAAAATGCTGAACAGCAGCATAAGAAAGAAAAAAAAAGGAGAAAAAAAAGCGGAGGAGGCAGTACATTAATTAAACGCTGCAATTTGCTTCCCGCTCTTTTGTTGCAGGGATGGCCACGCTAAGATTGATGAAGCCTGGGCTAATACATGAGAACCCTCTACATCTGTATCTGCGGCTAATTGAGACGGAATGCCCATTGGCTGAGGGGCATAAATTAAGACGTCAGGAGCTGTGTTCTAATCTTTCATAGCTCCTTCCGCTCTTTCCGCAGCACGTACGTATATATCCCTGGCTGCAATGAAACTATTATTAATTCTTCAGAACTAATATTTTTAGTCATGTTATGTGTGGGGTCACCGTTTTGCCTCGCGCCCGATGTCCCTGTGGAATCCGCATGGGCGCAGAGTTGGCGCTCTCACCTGGCTAAGCATGTAATTAGCACCTAATCGTGACCCTCATAAAAAGCTACTTGTTTTTCCTAACGCATTGAGAAGAATGAATGTAAACACGGGAAGAATGTCAAACAAAAAAAAAAAATAATTCTGGGTGAGGGAGGGCAACGGTGTCTACCTGGAACACCGCAAACAAACAATTTAATAAACTGCACAGTCCATGTTAGCTTATCCATACAGACGCCTGAAAATAGCAAAGGTCCGGCATTGACCATTAAAAAAAACTCGCAGTGTTGCTGTTCGGAAACTACCGGCGTCTGTCAGAAGAGCACGGGAGCTTTGAGTGGCGGATACACGTCGTTCACAACTTTAGAGCAAAGCTGCACAAGCCCAAATCACGCACGCACTTCTCCATACGCATGTAATCAACGGCGGGGGAATCCCGTCTGCAAAGCAGCGGAGGCAGAAGTGCGTACCGCAGACTGCTGATGCCGCACATAAATAAAATATAGAGGAGCCGGTCAGCTGAGCTGTCAGAACGTCCGAGGTCACAGACAACCCCCGTTTTTCGCATTTTAATCACTTCGCGAGAAAATCAGCGGCATCGGATTTGAGAAGTCGTACGCGAACCATAAAACAAGACCGGAGTGAATAATGAATGCGAAGCGCAGGCCAAGCGCAGTCGCAGCGCAGTCAAAACAATTAATAAGCAATGCGTCAAAAAACATTCGAGAGTTTCTGGGGAAACTTTGCAAAACGCTGCGGTCCGGGCGGACGCGCTCCAGAAGGACAGCGGGTTCCTTTCAGCCGGAGTGAAGATGGCTCCAGGCTGTCTGGGTTTGCGACCCCAAGCCCGTCTGCACACTTGACTCGACAAAAACTCCCTCCGGACTCAATTCCTGGTTTTAACTGCCTCTAAAACCAGACGCTGAGATGTGTCTCTGTCTATCTTCGGACACAATGCGCATCAAAAGGCTTTATAACTGTAAACAACCCCAATCAGAAGTGCTAACGTAAAGTTTTCATTCATATTTGCAAATCCTCATACAACTGTGGCAACTGTTGTAAATGGAGTGGAAATGCATATAAAATCACATCTTGGTACATCCTAGATGTGGCCAACCCCATATCTCAAACACACAGTGAGCTCCATACCGTTTGGGACAAAGCAATATTTTTTCTTGATTTGGCTCTGTACTCCATAATTTTAGATTTAGAATTATTATGTATTGTTATTATTCATATGTGGTTAAATCTCAGCTTTTATTAAAAGGAAATTTTAATACATTTTGGTTTCACTATGTAGAAATTAGAAATAACAGGAGTTTTATTCCTAACACCCTTCATTTCTGGGCACCTTCATGTTTAGCATAAATGGCTTTGCAGGTGTTTCTGATTAGTCAGGTGTGTTCAGTTGTTTCTTTAGTGCATGTATAAGAGAGTTCTCCATATCTAGTCTTGATTCTAGGCTTTTGATTGCCTTTGGAGTCTGTTATTGTTGTTGGTCAGTGGTCAGTGGGAATCAAGGAAGCCATTATGAGGCTGAGAAATAAAAGGGGAAAAAAAAGCAGTCAGAGACACAGGCCAAACCTTAGACTAATCAAAGTCAACTGTAAAATCATTAAGAAGAAAGAGAGTACTAGTGAGCTGAGTAATTACAAATGGCCTGGTAGGCCAAGGAAGAGCTCTACAGTTTATGACTGAAGCGCACATACAAATGGCGTCACAATATTAATCTGTTCGTGAAATAAGAGACTGTGGTTTGAAATGCATAATACATTCTAATCTGAATTGAGAAATGTACTGAATAATAGAAATATATTTAAAAATAGACCACCTATACATACTTAGATATCAGAATATAATCAAAATGATGTATGTTTAAACAAAAGCAACATTATTGGCATGCGTTGGCAAGTATATCTGAAGTGCATTCATACCGTACATTCAGACATATTTTTCAGTGTGTTATAGTACTAACTTGTACTTGAAATACAAAACAGTGACTTGAAATGTACAATATGTATACAATACCGACTATATATACTACATTTTTCAAAAGATGGTAATACATTCAAGCGCAAGGGTTCAATTTCTCCAAAAAACTGCACGTCTGCTCAGAGTCCCCAAAGTACCAGTGTGTTGTCTGAGAACTGAGCTCCCATCTGTGCTTCTCTCCCTGTGCTTCATCTTCCATTCCCTCCCTCTTCCTCTTCCTCTCTCTCGAACCAGGAGCCATATGGGGAAGAGGAGTCCCATAGCTTTGCCCCCCCTGATGAGGAAGAGGAGCCCCATAGCTTTGCCCCCCCCGATGAGGAAGAGGAGCCCCATAGCTTCCCCCCCCCTCCCAATGAGGAAGAGGAGTCCCATAGCTTTGCCCCCCCTGACGAGGAAGAGGAGTCCCATAGCTTTGTCCCCCCTGATGAGGAAGAGGAGCTTTGCCCCCCCTGATGAGGAAGAGGAGTCCCATAGCTGTGTCCCCCTGATGAGGAAGAGGAGCTTTGCCCCCCCTGTTCTGCTGTTCCTAATGGCAGGAGACACAGGACAGAATCGTGCAGTTCACAGAGCAATGATTCGAATGGCGCCAATTTCATTCTTCCAAATATTTTTCCCGCCATCACAGAAAAACGACAGCAATCAAGGCACGACGGACCAAAACTTTCCGTATAGCGATGTCTGCAATCTGGAGGATCTGAAGGCCTGTAAGGCTGCTTTATTTAGCGGTATAGTCCAGGCGCCCGCACCGCGCTGGTTCGGTCGGGCCTCGGGCCTCGGGCCCTCTCTCCTCTGGCTCCGCCCCCTCTCGCCGCCCCGCCCGCCGCGGCGCTAATCGACGCGGACAGCCCCGGTTTGAAGGCGTCGCTGGGAAAAGGTCCGCGGCGAGGCCAGGCAACGGCAGGCAGCCGGGGGGTCGATATCCCGCCGCAGCTGAGCTAACCGGATAAATTGGCGTCCTAGAAAGGTCAGGCCTACCCTGGGAATGAGAGGCGGCTGACCCCTCCCACGCACCCCCCCCATAAACGCTCCCGCGCGGCTCCTTAATTGCCGCTCCCTCTTGGCCCCACCGCTCAGAGGACCGCCGTCCGCACGTCCTGCCGCCAGGTCGCCAGATTCGACGTCTCCGCCGTCGCCGAATCCAGAGATCACACAAATCCATACGACCTTCTCGGGCTTTCTGTGTGCGCGGTGCAATGTGTCTGACTGGAGTTAAGGGAATTAAAGGGGATGTTATTCGACCAAAGCTTGAGCAGCTTCTGTCCTGAGGATTTCTCACTTACTGTAGATTCTTACGTGCCCTTTCATTTTCAAATGGAAAATAATTGGTGAAGAGGCTTACGTGTGAGAATGCTTTCATGCAATACGTCCTCTCCTGTTTCTGTCAATACCAAAATTCTACCCAGCATCTACCCGCATGGAACATACTGCTTGTATAAGTTACCCTGCTTTTATAAGCTGTGAGACATGCTGTGAGACAGACCTTGCATATACAGTGTAGATTCTCATACATTTTTTTTTCCAATCTGTTTTCAGATGATGAAGGAGAAGATGAGGTCTCATTTTCCCGTGATTGTTGCGCCCTGCGCGCGCGGGGGGATCGGATTCGCTCCGTGCGTCCCGGATCCCAAACGCCGCGCGCGGCCTTCGGGGGGCCAATCGGAGACGAGCGCGGCCGAGAGATTGTGTCGGGTCACGGTCCGTCGGGTCCCCTCCGCGCGGCGCGCTCATCCATCTCGATTTGCTCCGAGCCGACGCCCGGGCTCCGCCCCTCCCTCGCTGCGGAGTTCAGTCTCCTCAGCTCCTCAGGGCTGCTCTCAGATCGCTCTCCTTTCTTACGCTCCTCCCTCGCTCCGGAGTCTCCTCAGCTCCTCAGGGCTGCTCTCAGATCGCTCTCCTTTCTTACGCCTCTCCCTCGCTCCGGAGTCTCCTCAGCTCCTCAGGGCTGCTCTCAGATCGCTCTCCTCTCTTACGCTCCTCCCTCGCTCCGGAGTCTCCTCAGCTCCTCAGGGCTGCTCTCAGATCGCTCTCCTTTCTTACGCTTCTCCCTCGCTCCGGAGTCTCCTCAGCTCCTCAGGGCTGCTCTCAGATCGCTCTCCCTTTCTTACGCTTCTCCCTCGCTCCGGAGTCTCCTCAGCTCCTCAGGGCTGCCCTCAGATCGCTCTCCTTTCTTACGCTCCTCCCTCGCTCAGGAGTCTCCTCAGCTCCTCAGGGCTGCTCCTCAGGGCTGCTCTCAGGTCGCTCTCCTTTCTTACGCTTCTCCCTCGCTCAGGAGTCTCCTCAGCTCCTCAGGGCTGCTCTCAGGTCGCTCTCCTTTCTTACGCTCCTCCCTCGCTGCAGAGTCTCCTCAGCTCCTCAGGGCTGCTCTCAGATCGCTCTCCTCTCTTACGCTCCTCCCTCGCTCCAGAGTCTCCTCAGCTCCTCAGGGCTGCTCTCAGATCACTCTCCTCTCTTACGCTCCTCCCTCGCTCCGGAGTCTCCTCAGCTCCTCAGGGCTGCTCTCAGATCGCTCTCCTCTCTTACGCTCCTCCCTCGCTCCAGAGTCTCCTCAGCTCCTCAGGGCTGCTCTCAGATCGCTCTCCTCTCTTACGCTCCTCCCTCGCTCCGGAGTCTCCTCAGCTCCTCAGGGCTGCTCTCAGATCGCTCTCCTCTCTTACGCTCCTCCCTCGCTCCAGAGTCTCCTCAGCTCCTCAGGGCTGCTCTCAGATCGCTCTCCTCTCTTACGCTCCTCCCTCGCTCCGGAGCCTCCTCAGCTCCTCAGGGCTGCTCTCAGATCGCTCTCCTTTCTTACGCCTCTCCCTCGCTCCGGAGTCTCCTCAGCTCCTCAGGGCTGCTCTCAGATCGCTCTCCTTTCTTACGCTCCTCCCTCGCTCCGGAGTCTCCTCAGCTCCTCAGGGCTGCTCTCAGATCGCTCTCCTCTCTTACGCTCCTCCCTCGCTCCGGAGTCTCCTCAGCTCCTCAGGGCTGCTCTCAGATCGCTCTCCTCTCTTACGCTCCTCCCTCGCTCCAGAGTCTCCTCAGCTCCTCAGGGCTGCTCTCAGATCGCTCTCCTCTCTTACGCTCCTCCCTCGCTCCGGAGCCTCCTCAGCTCCTCAGGGCTGCTCTCAGATCGCTCTCCTTTCTTACGCCTCTCCCTCGCTCCGGAGTCTCCTCAGCTCCTCAGGGCTGCTCTCAGATCGCTCTCCTTTCTTACGCTCCTCCCTCGCTCCGGAGTCTCCTCAGCTCCTCAGGGCTGCTCTCAGATCGCTCTCCTTTCTTACGCCTCTCCCTCGCTCCAGAGTCTCCTCAGCTCCTCAGGGCTGCTCTCAGATCGCTCTCCTTTCTTACGCTCCTCCCTCGCTCCGGAGTCTCCTCAGCTCCTCAGGGCTGCTCTCAGATCGCTCTCCTCTCTTACGCTCCTCCCTCGCTCCGGAGTCTCCTCAGCTCCTCAGGGCTGCTCTCAGATCGCTCTCCTCTCTTACGCTCCTCCCTCGCTCCAGAGTCTCCTCAGCTCCTCAGGGCTGCTCTCAGATCGCTCTCCTCTCTTACGCTCCTCCCTCGCTCCGGAGCCTCCTCAGCTCCTCAGGGCTGCTCTCAGATCGCTCTCCTTTCTTACGCCTCTCCCTCGCTCCGGAGTCTCCTCAGCTCCTCAGGGCTGCTCTCAGATCGCTCTCCTTTCTTACGCTCCTCCCTCGCTCCGGAGTCTCCTCAGCTCCTCAGGGCTGCTCTCAGATCGCTCTCCTTTCTTACGCCTCTCCCTCGCTCCGGAGTCTCCTCAGCTCCTCAGGGCTGCTCTCAGATCGCTCTCCTTTCTTACGCTCCTCCCTCGCTCCGGAGTCTCCTCAGCTCCTCAGGGCTGCTCTCAGATCGCTCTCCTTTCTTACGCTCCTCCCTCGCTCCGGAGTCTCCTCAGCTCCTCAGGGCTGCTCTCAGATCGCTCTCCTTTCTTACGCCTCTCCTCGGCCGTCCCGCTCCGCTCCGCGCTCTAGCTGCGGGGCCGCCGCCTGCCGCTCTCCGAAAAGTTCAAAGGGCAAACGGGAGGGGTCACACGCGAGCGTTCCGATCCGGGGTGTCCGGGCTGTGGTATCCGGGCCATGAGTCACGCAGCCGCCTTCCTTTGTCCGTTACCCGAAAAGGGCAGCGCCCCGGCCGCGGGCACCTCTCCGTCCCTCCGCCTCGGCGGTCACCCCTTGTTTGGGCGGCCCACCTGTCCCGGGATGTCACCCGTCGCTCCCTTTCCCGCCTCTGCGGTACGGTCACCTGTGCAGCGCGGGCGGCAGCCGTTCCACTGCTCTCCCACAGGGGGCGCCAGTGAGGAGCGCGACAGCCGCTAGTCAGAGCAGAGTCTCACAGACCTCCGCTCATCAGGAGGCACTTTGGCCTTTCCCAGAAACATGCTGTTTCTGAGGGGACGGCACAGAAAGGTTATTATTATTATTATTATTATTATTATTATTATTATTATTATTATTATTATTATTATTATTATTATTATATCGGGGCGGGACGGTGGTGCAGTGGGTAGGAATGTGTGTTCGAATCTCGGCTTGGGGCCTTTCGTTGTGGAGCTTGCATGTTCTCCCCGTGTCCGCGTGGGTTTCCTCCAGGTACTCCGGTTTCCTCCCGCAGTCCAAAGACATGCAGGTAGGCTAATTGGAGACTTTGAATTGCCCATTGGTGTGAGTGTGAGAATGAATGGTGAGTGAATGGTGTGTGTGTGCCCTTTGATAGATTGGCAGCCTGTCCAGGGTGTATTCCTGCCTCTCGCCCAATGCACACAGGGATAGGCTCCAGCACCCCCCGCGACCCTGCCCAGGATAAGCGGGCATAGATAATGGATGGACAATGCCCAGGATAAGCAGGTATAGATAATGGATGGACCCTGCCCAGGATAAGCAGGTATAGATAATGGATGGACCCTGCCCAGGATAAGCGGGTATAGATCATGGATGGACCCTGTCCAGGATAAGCGGGTATAGATCATGGATGGACCCTGCCCAGGATAAGCGGGTATAGATAATGGATGGACCCTGCCCAGGATAAGCGGGTATAGATCATGGATGGACCCTGCCCAGGATAAGCGGGTATAGATCATGGATGGACCCTGCCCAGGATAAGCGGGTATAGATCATGGATGGACCCTGCCCAGGATAAGTGGGTATAGATAATGGATCATGGATGGACCCTGCCCAGGATAAGCGGGTATCAATAATGGATGGACCCTGCCCAGGATAAGCAGGTATAGATAATAGATGGATGGATGGATGGATTATTACATCAGGACTCCAGTTATAGAGGCACTGCCAGGAATGGTCCTGCATTTTGGCAACAATGCCCTTTTACAAACCACTACCTACACAGGCACTACCTCACCTTATAATGTGCATGGTTCTCCTGCCCTCTGCAAGAGCAAACAGAGCTGTGTGTCCACACTGCTCAGGGGTGTAATTCTCCAGAGGAGCAGTATGTCCCCCTGCTCGGGGGGGGGGGGGGGGGGGGGGGTTATTCTCCAGAAGAGCAGTGTGTCCCCCTGCTCGGGGGGGGGGGGGGGGGGGTTATTCTCCAGAAGAGCAGTGTGTCCCCTGCTCGGGGGGGGGGGGGGGGGGTTATTCTCCAGAGGAGTAGTGTGTCCCCCTGCTCGGGGGGGGGGGGGGGGGGTGGGGGTGGTATTCTCCAGAAGAGCAGTGTGCCCCGTGCTCCGGGGTGTAATTCTCCAGCAGGTGTGCCACTGCATGCTTTCTCGCCCAGTGCCCAGGGCCCAGCACCTCCTGTGGTCAGCAGCGGGTTTGCAGCCTGTGAAATTTCGGCTCAGCCAAGGCCAAAGCGGCCAACAGTAACCTAACCCTGAGCGATGATATCCGGTCACCTCAGATGTATAATGTTCCATATTTTAGCGTTCTGAATCATACTGCGTGACTGCTCGTTCCTCCCTGATTTAGTACAGATTGCGTCTGTTTGCTGTGCCTGTTTCCTGAACTACTGTCCCACTGCTGAAAATGAGCCGATATTCAGGCACCAATAGGGCGGCCTGTGCAAAATCATTAAGGCATAAATGTGACTGCGAGGTTAACATAAGATATGCATTTACACATGGATTGGCGATGATAATATCCAGTACAAAGGGGGGGGGGGGGGGGGGGGGGGGGGGGAGCTGTGAGGGGGCGATGTCGGATTAAACAGCCTTGAGATAATGAGCGTTTCAGGTGAGTCAAAGATCCCGTGTAAATGAGACGGAGATATTCAGCGAGGGAGAGCCAAGCGGGCTCATCTGTATTCGAAATGCTACCTTAGTAGAGACTTTCCTGCCCGTACTGACAGGGGACACGGACGCGGTGATGCATGGTGATGGCGGGAAAGTATCAGAAGTGAATTATTCACTGTAGATTGCGCAATCTGCACCTTCTCCATCGGCGGACGCGGCAGAACTGCGTGAATAAATTTAAACACACTCAGTCCACTGACAAAGGCTGGAATGGTCCATAGTGCACGAAGTAGACAGCGCTGTAGAATTACTGCAGAATGATGTATGAAAGACTATCTCGCATGTTATACTCACAAATGGACTTCTCTCAAGCGCCGGGCCATTTTATAATAAAAAAAAAAGTAAATCAATTATTCTGAGCATATTTAATTTGTGGAATGTTCCAGCGATTTAAAATCAGAGTCCACCACAGGCCTGTGACGGATTTGACGGCCTTCGAGGTGTCACCAGTCACCTGGGGATGAGTTCTCTCAGGCTAGCTGGAAAACCACGACTCCAACCTTGGACTGGAAACGAGGGTGAGGAGGAGAGGGGGTGACGAAGGACGGAAGCACCCCACAGAGGAGTATTTCCTCCACCACGCCGCGCCGCATAAGGAATTCTCCGGACTGCATGTAATAATCTGCGCCGAGACGCTTGTTTGCGCGTCGAGCAGCCTCACGGTGCTCAGGCAAACTGAGAAATTAGCCGTTCTCTCAAAATGGGGGCATGGAGGAGGCCACAGAGCTTCTCCAGCGCAGGCCTGTCTCTTAAAATAGATTGCGCTTAATTTCCAATAAGGTGCTTAAGGAATGATTCCTAATCAAAGCCTTAATTACAGTCACTAGCCGTTAAGGGAAGATAATTCGGTAAAAAATGCCAGTCCTTAAAGGGGGCCAGAGTGCCGACGCAGCAAATCCTCCTCATAAGCAAGCTCGGCCAATCAGAAGGGGGAGGCGGTCCCTGCTGCGTCCAATCACAGAGTGCAGAGCTGGTGTTCGGCTGGCGCTGACCTCAGACTTAAAGAGCAGGACATCCAACCCCCCCCCCCCCCCCCCCCCCACAGCATTAGCTCCTGCATGAGCTGAGCAATCAGGGGTCTGCTGGGGTCCACTTCCTTTTCTTCATCCTCACTCTCTAATCTTTGTGTGATTAGAGAAAAGCCGCGGCTGAAGCCAGCAGCAATATCTGTTTGGGTGACTTCGTTTTTTATTTCCATGTCTCTTAAAGTCCTTAATACCACATACAGGTGTGTGTGCTGAATATGTATGTGTGTGTATGTGTGCATGTGTGCTTGTATGTGTCTGTACAAACTGTATGTGTGTGTGTACATGTGTCTGTATAAACTATTTTGGTGTGTGTGCATGTGTATCTGTGTGTGTGTATGCGTATATGTGTGTGTATGTTTATGTGTGTGCTTGTATGTGTCTGTATAAACTGTATGTGCATGCGTGCGTGCATGCGTGCGTGCGTGCGTGGGTGTGTGCGTGTGCGAGCGTGTGTGTGTGTGAGTGTGTGTGTGCGTGTGTGCGTGCGTGTGTGTGTGTGTGTGTGGATGTGCGTGTGTTTGTGCGTGTTTGTGTGCATGCGTGTGTGTGTGCATACGTATGTGTGTGCGTGTGTGCGTGCGTGCATGCGCGTGTGTGTGTGTGTGTGTGCGTGCGTGCATGTGTGTGTGTGTGTGTGCGAGCGTGTATGTGTGTGTGTGTGTGCGAGCGTGTATGTGTGCGTGTGTGTGCGTGCGTGTGCGTGTGTGTGTGCATGCGTGTACGTGTGTGTTTGTGTGTTTGTGTGCATGCATGTGTGCGTGCGTGCATACGTGTGCGTGTGCGTGCGTGCCTGCGTGTGTGTGTGGATGTGCGTGTGTTTGTGTGTGTGTGTGTGTGTGCTCAGTGGTGTTTGGTTAGTAATCCTCTGACCATTTCATTACAGTAATCAAAGTGGAATCGGTGGCGGTGGCAAGATGAGTTAGAACCAGGCGCTGGGGCTCATTAACTCCCCCCCCCCCCCCCCCGCTGCCCCCCCCCCCTACTGCCCCCCCCCCAGCCCCCCGCCCGCGGCTCGGGGACAGATTGGAATGGTCTCTTCGGTCCGCGGAGTTCGCAGAGCACCGCACGCTCTCTCACGCTGGAAAGATATCATCTCACGTATCGCTACGGTGATCACACCCCCCCCACCCCCCAGCCTCATAACACCCCCCACCCCCACCCCCGGCAGAACGGCGACAGTAACCACGGGCGCGAGCAGATCCAGGAAAAACTACTCATATCCTCATCTGTTCACTGAGGCCATGGTCCTTTCTTATTTAAGTTTTATTTTGTATTTATTTTAAATAGGGCTGAATTGTATGGTATTCCACGAGTGAGGGGTTTCTGGAGCACACCCCACACCTCCACTGCAGCGGGCAGTTTGACACTTTCCGGGATTTTACACAGAAATACCTACAGTGACCACAGACCTCTCACAGACACGACCCTCACTGAGCCCTGACCCTGGGAAGACATTGCTATTCACAAGACAATCTCACCACAGCTCACGACCTGTAACATAGGAGTGAATATGGAACAGAACAGTGAATATGACGCACAGCATTAATGTATAACGTTGACTATAACACCATGAAAAATGAGTATTCGTCTTTAGTATTTACATCTGTATTTTTTTAAATTCATATTTATATCAACATTTTAATATTTCTGCATCAATTAAACACACACACACACATATGCAAATGCACACACAGACATACACAAACACAGACACACACACACCCATGAACACCCGTAGACATATGCAAATGTGCACACACACACACACACACACACAGAAACACACACCCTGTGTACAGTTTAACTGCTGTTGTCCGAGTAATGGTCTGCTCTCCGCAGTCCCATTTTAGATCTCCCCCCTCCTCCACCCCCCCCCTTACCCATCCCCCCCCCCCCTCACCCCCAGACCCGGTCAAGCTCAAAGCTCATCAGCTTTTGTGTACGCGCCGGACAGGGGGCGATTCAGAGGCCCAGGTGAGTAACGACCGTCACTTCCCCCTCGCAGCGACGGGGAGACACATTCCCTCCATCCAAGGGAGCCCAACTTTTTAAGTGAGTCGCTTCGCGGCGCTTCCTGCCCGGCCGTCTGGCTCACACGGGGCGCCGCTCGCCCGCGGGACGGCCCCGCCGCTCCTCCCCCCCCCCCCACCGCTCTCAGCGCCACGGAAACCATCTCAGTAATAAATGTGCAGCGTGTCCGCAGCGACAGCTACAAATGACTCATGTTTCTCCGCTCGGCAACCCGGCCGTTGAGATTTAATATGGGGGACAGCAAATGAGGAAGCGCAGGGAGAGAACGCCACCAGGCTCGGGGTTCGAAACCGTCCTGGACTCTTTATGAACGTCACGGAGGGGTAGAGAGGGCATCAACCACGATCTGACAATAATCTAATTAAATCAAGAGAAAATTCTTTAAAAGCCAGCAAGAAAAAGTACCTATTCTGCCAGACCACCCCCTAAGGATGAATATAGATAATAAAATGTATTTAATCACAGCTGCGTCTACCGCCTGCTGGGCTACACACACACACACTCACTCACATGCACACATGGACGCACACACACACACACACACACACTCGCTCACATACACTCACATGCATACATGGACGCACGCACGCACACACACACACACACACACACACTCACATGCACACAGGGACGCACACACACACACACTCACATGCACACATGGACGCACACACACGCACACACACTCACTCACATACACTCACATGCACACAGACGCACACACACACAAACTCACACGCGCACACACACACATACATGTACACAGGTGAACACACGCACACATACACACACATGCACGCAGATGAACACACACACAGACACACACGCACTTACTCGTTCATGCATGCCCGTGTGGCTATGTGCGTGTGCGCATCTTTGTGTGTGAGTGTGTGTGTGTATGCATGTCTGTGTATGTGTGTGTGTGAGTGTGTGTGTGTATGCATGTCTGTGTATGTGTGTGTGTGAGTGTGTCTGTGTGTATGCATGTCTGTGTATATATATGTGCGTATGCGTGTTTGTAAGTGTGTGTGTGCTTGTGGGAGCGTGTGTATGTGTTTGTGTGTGTATGCGTGTTTGTAAGTGTGTGTGTGCATGTGGGAGCGTGTGTACATGTGTTTGTGTGTGTGCACGTTTGTAAGTGTGTGTGTGCATGTGGGAGCATGTGTATGTGTGTTTGTGTGTGTGTGCTTGTGGGAGCATGTGTATGTGTGTTTGTGTGTGTGCACGTTTGTAAGTGTGTGTGTGCATGTGGGAGCATGTGTATGTGTGTTTGTGTGTGTGCACGTTTGTAAGTGTGTGTGTGTGTGCATGTGGGAGCATGTGTATGTGTGTGTGTGTGTGTGCACGTTTGTAAGTGTGTGTGTGCATGTGGGAGCATGTGTATGTGTGTTTGTGTGTGTGCACGTTTGTAAGTGTGTGTGTGCATGTGGGAGCATGTGTATGTGTGTTTGTGTGTGTGCATGTTTGTAAGTGTGTGTGTGCATGTGGGAGCATGTGTATGTGTGTTTGTGTGTGTGCACGTTTGTAAGTGTGTGTGTGCTTGTGGGAGCATGTGTATGTGTGTTTGTGTGTGTGCACGTTTGTAAGTGTGTGTGTGCTTGTGGGAGCATGTGTATGTGTGTGTGTGTGCACGTTTGTAAGTGTGTGTGTGTGCTTGTGGGAGCATGTGTATGTGTGTTTGTGTGTGTGCACGTTTGTAAGTGTGTGTGTGCTTGTGGGAGCATGTGTATGTGTGTTTGTGTGTGTGCACGTTTTTTAAGTGTGTGTGTGTGTGCATGTGGGAGCATGTGTATGTGTGTTTGTGTGTGTATGCACGTTTGTAAGTGTGTGTGTGTGTGCTTGTGGGAGCATGTGTATGTGTGTTTGTGTGTGTGTGCACGTTTGTAAGTGTGTGTGTGCTTGTGGGAGCATGTGTATGTGTGTTTGTGTGTGTGTGCACGTTTGTAAGTGTGTGTGTGTGCATGTGGGAGCATGTGTATGTGTGTGTGTGTGCACGTTTGTAAGTGTGTGTGTGTGCTTGTGGGAGCATGTGTATGTGTGTTTGTGTGTGTGCACGTTTGTAAGTGTGTGTGTGCTTGTGGGAGCATGTGTATGTGTTTGTGTGTGTGCACATTTGTAAGTGTGTGTGTGTGCATGTGGGAGCATGTGTATGTGTGTTTGTGTGTGTATGCACATTTGTAAGTGTGTGTGTGTGCTTGTGGGAGCATGTGTATGTGTGTTTGTGTGTGTGCACGTTTGTAAGTGTGTGTGTGCTTGTGGGAGCATGTGTATGAGTGTTTGTGTGTGTGTGCACGTTTGTAAGTGTGTGTGTGCTTGTGGGAGCATGTGTATGTGTGTTTGTGTGTGTGCACGTTTGTAAGTGTGCGTGTGTGCATGTGGGAGCATGTGTATGTGTGTGTGTGTGCACGTTTGTAAGTGTGTGTGTGTGCTTGTGGGAGTATGTGTATGTGTGTTTGTGTGTGTGCACGTTTGTAAGTGTGTGTGTGCTTGTGGGAGCATGTGTATGTGTGTTTGTGTGTGTGCACGTTTGTAAGTGTGTGTGTGTGCATGTGGGAGCATGTGTATGTGTGTTTGTGTGTGTATGCACATTTGTAAGTGTGTGTGTGTGCTTGTGGGAGCATGTGTATGTGTGTTTGTGTGTGTGCACGTTTGTAAGTGTGTGTGTGCTTGTGGGAGCATGTGTATGTGTGTTTGTGTGTGTGCACGTTTGTAAGTGTGTGTGTGCTTGTGGGAGCATGTGTATGTGTGTGTGTGTGCACGTTTGTAAGTGTGTGTGTGTGCATGTGGGAGCATGTGTATGTGTGTGTGTGTGCACGTTTGTAAGTGTGTGTGTGTGCATGTGGGAGCATGTGTATGTGTGTTTGTGTGTGTATGCACGTTTGTAAGTGTGTGTGTGTGCTTGTGGGAGCATGTGTATGTGTGTTTGTGTGTGTGCACGTTTGTAAGTGTGTGTGTGCTTGTGGGAGCATGTGTATGAGTGTTTGTGTGTGTGCACGTTTGTAAGTGTGTGTGTGCTTGTGGGAGCATGTGTATGTGTGTTTGTGTGTGTATGCAAGTTTGTAAGTGTGTGTGTGCTTGTGGGAGCATGTGTATGTGTGTGTGTGTGCACGTTTGTAAGTGTGTGTGTGTGCATGTGGGAGCATGTGTATGTGTGTTTGTGTGTGTATGCACGTTTGTAAGTGTGTGTGTGTATGCATGTGTACATGTGTCTGTGTGTCGGTGTGCACGTTTGTAAGTGTGTGTGTGTGCTTGTGGGAGCGTGTGTATGTGTGTTTGTAAGTGTGTGTGTGTGCTTGTGGGAGCGTGTGATGGCGTGTGTGTGTGTGTGCACGTTTGTAAGTGCGTGTGTGTGCTTGTGGGAGCGTGTGTATGTGTGTTTGTGTGTGTGTGAGTGTGTGTGAGTGTGTGTGTGTGTGTGTGTGCTTGTGGGAGCGTGTGTATGTGTGTTTGTGTGTGTGTGAGTGTGTGTGTGTACGTGTGTGTGTGTGTGTGTGTGTGTGTGCTTGTGGGAGCGTGTGACGGGGTGTGTGTGAGTGTGTGTGTGTACGTGTGTGTGTGTGTGTGTGCTTGTGGGAGCATGTGACGGGGTGTGTGTGTGTATGCACGTTTGTAAGTGTGTGTGTGTGCTTGTGGGAGCGTGTGAGTGAGTGTGTGTACGTGTGTGTGTGTGTGTGTGCTTGTGGGAGCATGTGTACGTGTGTGTGTGTGTGTGTGCTTGTGGGAGCGTGTGACGGGGTGTGATCACACACCCGGTTTGTGGGGACTCTGGCGGCTGAGATAAGGACTTCCTCCAGCCGGCCTCAGGTCTCCTCTCCTCTCCTCCCTCCCCCACGCGGTCCTTCTCCTATCGGAGTTAATTATCTGCTCACGCACCTTATCGTTAAATGTAATCACGCTGGGGGGGGGGGGGGGGGGATAAATAAATAAATAAATAAATAAACGAGTAAATAAATGAGATAGCGTGGCATTTTGCACCCCAGTCATTAAGACCAGTGCTATCTCCAGTCTGTAAACCACAAGATCTCTTAGCCGCGGCACCCCTGCCGAGTTCCTCTGGCTCCGACGTCCTTTGGTGGGTTGAGTAAGCGCCATATCTGCCCCCTCCCCTCCCCTCCCCTCCCCCCTCACAGACAGTAATGGGAATCCGGCTGCCCGCTCCTGCTCTCAGGTTCATCTCGCTGATTGGGTTCAAGGCTGGGGCTATCTTTTACAGGGGCCAGCTGCAAGTTATGGAGAGCCACTTCAATAACCCACCGGGTAATGCAATTAGCGGCTGACCACACAATTAATTAAAGCCGCGCTAATGCGCATTATTGAGAATGAGCAGAGATCCATCCAGGGCTGCGGTAGGGGGAGGGGGGGGGGAGGGGTGGGGCGGGGGGGGGGGGGGGTGGGGCGGGGGGGCGGGGAGGGGTGGGGGGGTGGGGAGCGGTGGGGGAGGGGCGGGGGTGGGGCGGGGGGGGGTGGGCGGGGTGGGTGGGGGAGGGGTGGGGAGGGGTGGGGAGGGGGGGCGCGGGGGGGGGGGGGGGGTGGGGAGCGGGGGGGGTGGGGAGCGGTGGGGAGGGGTGGGGCGGGGGGGCGGGGGGGTGGGGAGGGGTGGGGAGGGGTGGGGTTGAAAGCCCTGCAGACTGGCATTAGAAAGGCTCGATGGCACGGCCTGTATGCATCACAAGGGGGAGTATATCCGTAAGCAAGAAACCATTGGGGCTCTAACCATCTCATAGGCTAGGCCCAGTTTATGAGGACAGAGCAGAGGCGGAGTTTAGATGGATGTGCATGTGGATCTTCAAGGTCTTGGACACAGCAAGTGAACACAAATGCTCCATACGTAACAAGGATGAGAAATCATCAGTTGCTCAACATTTTTATAGCCACAGCCGTAGCTTGAGTGGGTTAAAATACACGGGCATTTCAGCCTATCAGAAAGCCTCATAGAGAAGGAAACAGAGGTAAAATCCATTATGGATTCACCATTACATTTATGATATGTGTCCTTAATGAGGAGTTATCATTGGCTTGTTTAATGTGATTCCTGCTTGTTTCTGGTATGCGATTGGCCCTGTGATGGCCGATGTGATTCAGCTTGTTGTACCAGGTTGGCTGTATAGGATCGATTACGCCTGCATTTAGTATGATACTTCTGGCACACTGAATAATAAAATTTAAAAGGGAATTCTGAATGGGGAGAGCAATCCTGGACCTTATTGATTTTACACTTTTTGTTGTATTCAGCACCCAGTCTCAGTCATTATCATATGGAGTAGAGAGCGCTTCTTTTAATAATTACCATTAATGCACAAAATTACGTCCCAGCATGCACAGGGGGATTATAACATGCTAGACAGACCTGGTTGCATATAATTGTGAGAGGACCCAGCGACTCTGTGAGAGGAGGACTCTGGGACTCTATAAGAGGAGGACTCAGGGACTCTGTGAGAGGAGGACTCAGGGACTCTGTAAGAGGAGGACTCTGTAAGAGGAGGACTCAGGGACTCTGTAAGAGGAGGACTCAGGGACTCTGTGAGAGGAGGACTCTGAGAGGAGGACTCAGGGACTCTGTAAGAGGAGGACTCAGGGACTCTGTGAGAGGAGGACTCAGGGACTCTGTAAGAGGAGGACTCTGTAAGAGGAGGACTCAGGGACTCTGTAAGAGGAGGACTCAGGGACTCTGTGAGAGGAGGACTCTGAGAGGAGGACTCTGGGACTCTGTGAGAGGAGGACTCTGGGACTCTGTGAGAGGAGGACTCTATAAGAGGAGGACTCAGGGACTCTGTAAGAGGAGGACTCTGAGAGGAGGACTCAGGGACTCTGTAAGAGGAGGACTCAGGGACTCTGTGAGAGGAGGACTCTGGGACTCTGTGAGAGGAGGACTCTATAAGAGGAGGACTCAGGGACTCTGTAAGAGGAGGACTCTGAGAGAAGGACATACATCCATATAGGCTTATATTTGTGTATACTTATGATAAGACTTAAAATAAGGAAATAAAAAGATGGTTAGCATTACTTTGAAAAAGTGCTAGTTTAGTTTTGTTGAAGCCTGGTAGTATTGGCATGACATAATTTAGAAACAAATTTTAGGACAGCTTTTACTTTTGCTGCAGGTTGTGAAGAAATATTCACAGCATAGTAGCCATCACAGGGAAAGTGTTTCTGTTGAGGTGCATAGTTTTGCTGCAGCTGACGCAGCAGGAAACAAAATAAACGGAGATCTTGCCAAGGTAAGCTAACGAGTGGCGCTAAAGCCCGTTAGCCTGCACGGTATAATAAGCGCCCTAATGGAGTCCGAGATGAAGGAGAGGGAGGGAGGGGGGCGCCGGGCGCGCTCAGAGCAGCGCTGGCCTCGGAACGTCCCCTCCTGGGGACAGCGCGGCGGCCGGCTCGCGTAATGAGGGTTTCTGGGTAATGAAAGGCAGGGCAGAGAAGGTGACCCCCGCCTGGCTCTGTATTTATTTACGGTGTCAGGGAGCCGGGGACGGAGAGGAGCCCTCGCGCCGAGAGGAGCGCGGCGGCGCCAAGGGCGGCGAAGGAGAGGGAGGAGCCTCTCTCTGGCACGCGAGCGCTCGGACCGCCACCGTGCCGTCGCGTCAATAAACGCAGAATAGCGATCTGACTGAGAGAGCGATCTGCCTGAGAGAGCGATCTGCCTGAGAGAGCGATCTGACTGAGAGAGCGATCTGCCTGAGAGAGAAAGTTTGTACAGAGAGAAGAAGGGCGGGGGGGTGGGGGGGGGGGGGGTAGCAGGCAAACTCATTTGTGTCCGTCATTAGGCCGCGAACGCGTGGCTCTGGGCCGGGCTGTTTGGCGGCTCTAGGCTGGTCTGTCTGTCTGTCTGACTGACTGTCTGTCTGTGCCTGGAAATATCACTGTGTTTGAGGCAGTAAAGAATGCATCCAGACCTCAGTGGTTTTCATAAGCGTGGTGATGGTGGTAGAGTAAGACAGTCATTCAGGCTGTGTGTCATCCATTCACAAGCCCCACCCCCTCCCCTCCCCCCCTACTTCCCCCCGCCCTCGACCAACCAGTAACACCTCAGATCCAGAGTCAGTGCACACTAGCCTCCTTCATTTAATAAGCCCACAGTACTCTGACCAGTGGAATTTGATCCATTATTTATCTAATTAGTGCAAAGCCACCACTATAAATAACCTTATAGATAGAATCCCTGGGGAAATTGGGTGGGTGGCCTGGGGGGGGGGGGGTGGGGGGGGTGCTGGGGTTTGGGTGCTGGGGTGCTGTAATGAGTCATACATAGAGAGGTGATATCAAAATGGCAGTCGAGTCTCAAAGATACACACACACACACACACAAATATACACAGACACACACAAGTGCTGCTGTGCACAACTGCTCAACACATACTCACCCACACTCACACGCGCACACACACACACACACGAGCACACACACATTTTAGCTTCTTTTTTCATTTGGATATGGCTAACCAAACTCACTCTCTTCTGTTTTTAATTAGTTCTGAAATCAAAGCTGCGAAGTGCCTCGTGCTCAGATGCCATTATCATAGTATTTATGGCTCCTTGTCATGACAGCCCAATTCTTCAAAGGCTGCGCTCACACTTGGCTAATTCCTTCTTCTTCCCTGCACTTTCTCTCCCTCCCCAGCCTGCTGTCAAATTGGAATTTTTTTTTCCAATAGCAAAACACTGTAGAATTTACCAGAATTATTGAAGAAAACATATTTTTCATCTACACACTGCACCAGCTCCTGTCTGACGAACGTCACCTGCTATACATGCCATGTGTCAGAGTGCTGGCTGGGGGCTTTGAGGAGAAGAATCTCTCAGCTCTCTGAAATCTCTAAAATTGCATTCTGCAGTGTGCCCTGATTATAAAACCATTGATTCAAAGATAATGCATCTGCCAAAAAAAAAATACAATAATATCACCGTGTTGTGCAATTATATTGGCCTTCACTTCAGCAGTGTTATACATACGGTGCTGCAATGCAGCGTGTGTGTGTGTATACAGTATGTGTGTGTGTTTGTACGTTTCTGTATTTGTGTGTGCGTGTGTGTGTACGTGTAAATGCGTGTGTGTGAGAGAGAGAGTGTGTGTGTGTACATGTATATGTGTGTGTGTGTGTGTGTGTGTATGTATGTATGTATGTATGTATGTGTATTTTTGTGTGTGTGTATGTATGTATGTATGTATGTGTATTTGTGTGTGTGTCTGTGTTTGTATGTGTGTGCGTGAGAGACAGAGTGCGCATGTGTGTATGTATGTGTGTATTTGTGTGTGTGTGTACCTGCATATGTGTGTGTGTGTGTGTGTGTGTATGTACGTGTATATTTGTGTGTTTGTGTGTGTATGTATACTGTTGAGTCTTTGTGGATATGCATTTCTGTGAGCATATGTTTGTCAGCTTGTGAGCAAACATTAAACTACGCAGTGTGTAATATATTTCGGTGAGAGCACTTGTCTGTCTGCCTGCCTGTCTCTCTTTCTGTCTGCCTGTCTGTACACCTGCCTGCCTGTCTGTATGCGAGCCTGTCTGTCAGTCTATCTGTCTGCCTGTCTGTACACCTGCCTGCCTGCCTGTCTGTCCACTTGCCTGCCTGCCTGTCTGTATGCCGGTCTGTCTGCCTGTCTGTCAGTGCAGGGGAACTCTTTTGTCTTCTCATACCATCCTCAACCAGGAACATACGATCCTCAACCGGGAACTTGCCATCCTCAACCAGGAACTTGCCATCTTCAAACAGGAACATACCATCCTCAAACAGGAACATACCAGGAACATACCATCCTCAACCAGGAACATACCAGGAACTTACCATCCTCAAACAGGAACATACCAGGAACTTACCATCATCAAACAGGAACATACCAGGAACTTACCATCCTCAAACAGAAACATACCAGGAACTTACCATCCTCAAACAGGAACATACCAGGAACTTACCATCCTCAAACAGGAACCTACTATTATTCTCCCTCAATATATCTGATCTGATGCTGACCTTGAGTGCACTCTTATGTCTGTTGTATTACTCACGGTTGACTCACAACCTGATCTATATGCCATAGGGCTTACATAGTTATATAGCATTAATAAGTGTGACATGACACCTGTCATAACCAGTCACAAGAGTGTATTACAGCTCATGACCAATGTTATAACACTCATGTACGCAGCACATATTTTGAATGACTTCTTTCGAATGTTGTGCAACAGGTACTACATAAATTATGACAGTCATGACTGGTTGTGACAGATGTTATGTCATGTTTATGTAGCCTTTATAGCATATAGTTCAAGGGAAGTAATACCAAAAATGAAGAATTGTGGCAGATGATTTTATGTCGATGCATCTGATCTGTGCATTTGTGTCCTATATTTGTGTCATGCGTACTAAGACCTGCTTCATCAAAGCCGCATGACACCATGGTTAGATATTCCTGTTTTTACCAAGGGAACGGGGGAGAGAAGAGATGGGGTGTGGATTTATTGGAGGTGAAGAGAGGCAGGAGAGGGGAGTGTAAAAAGTTGGGTAAGTCACTCTGGATAAAAGCTTCTGCTAAATGCCTGTAATGTAACGTAATGTAATGTAATGTAACGTAATGTGATGTAATGTAATGTAACTTAATGTATTGTAATGTAACGTAACGTAATGTAATGTAATGTAATGTAATGTAATGTAACGTAATGTAATGTGATGTAACGTAATGTAATGTGATGTAACGTAATGTAATGTGATGTAACGTAATGTAATGTGATGTAATGGAGTGTAATGTGATGTAATGGAGTGTGTGGCGGAAAGTGAAGGTCAGAGTTGAAAAACGCAGATGCTCTGTGGGACCCTGGAGTCAGGCGGTCGGGCACTGTGTGTCTGTGTGTCTGTGAGCGTGTGTGTGTGTGTTTCTGTGTGCATGTGTGTGTGTGTGTGTGTGTGTGTGTATGGTGCGTGTTTGTGTGTGTGTGTGTGTGTGTATGGTGTGTGTGTGTGTGTGTATGTGTGTGTGTGTGTCTGTATGGTGTGTGTGTGTGTGTGTGTGTGTGTGTGTGCTGAGCAGGATCACTTTGGGCCTGGTTTACCAGGTCTTTTGTGCCTAGTTTCAGGTGCAGATGTGATGCGTCCTGCCCCAGAAACACGCAGCTTATGTATCAGAGGCGCACGGGGCTGGAAGTGCAGTATGTGTGCGATCTACGTGAGTCATTGCAGGGTGTGCTTCTCCCCTCAGTGCATATGCATTTAAGAGAGGATCACGCAAATAACATGCAGAGATACTATAAGTGTGGCTGATTATGTATTCTGTCAAATTCACTAAAGTTCGCACAATTAATGTCGGTTAATCTTTGTGTGAAATTTCTCTGCCTCTTAAGAGCATATATTAAATGGAGACACAGGTATAGTCCTCAAAGATTCACTGAGATAATATTCAGAAAAAGAATCACATAATTTCAACTTCCCGAGCAATACACCATGAAACGGTACAGATTATTAATATGAATTCTTATTTTTTAATTACTGGGTGTTTGTGACTGAAAATATTGATTAAAGTCACAGAGCATTCACAACAAATTTGTTCAAAATGACTGAAAACTGAAAAAAGCAGAAATCACAAGGTGTTTAAAAACATTGATTTATTAAATGAACCACTAGGCTAATTAATTGTAGCGTTAGTAAATAAGACGTCAATTTCAGACAGACTGCAAATGCACCGACATATCCTCGTCAGCCTGCAATTTGCGCTGCGAGTTTTATGTACGTAAACATGGTCCCTTGTGTTTTATGTATGACTGTGCCTTGGCATTGTGGAGGCATTGTGGGATGTTTTTTAACAGAAACCTTATACCCTCCTGCTATCTTTGCCCACAATGAAAGGATCAATCTCAATCAGACTCCAATAAAGAGTAATAATGACAGTAATTTACGCGAGGCCCCTTCGCGGACGTTTTCGGGGAACCCGAGCGCACGCAGCCGGAGTCGGGCTGCGCAGCCGGACGTGACCCCGCCCTGTGAGCGCGCGCCGATGATGTCGCCCGGAACGTTGGCGGGCGCGCGTGTCACCGGCGGGAGACTCCGCCCATCGGCGGCTGAAGGGCTCGTCAGGCCTGTCACTCGGCTCCTCCGCACGGGGTTAAGCAGCTGAGGCGCGGCGTTCCAGCGCTGCCCCCCCGCCCCCAAACCCCCCCGTCCCCCCCGTCCCCCACACCCCCGTTCCGTCTGCGCGCGGGGGTGGGGCACCTTGTCCTTTCTGCTTCGTTTACTTCAGGGACAGAGAGAGACAGAGAGACAGAGAGAGAGAGACAGAGAGAGACAGAGAGAGACAGAGGACGTCAGCATGTTATGCGTCGTCTCTACACATTTTGTTTCATTGCATAAGATGAACGGGCACATCTTAAAAATCTTCGTGAAAAAATGATAATAATTTGCATAGAATGACTGAGCCTAATTCATAGAACATGCTTACGATGAGATTTTAACATTTCCACATACTTTTTGGTATTCATCTTCTTTTCAATCTAAATTTGCTCTTTGGTTCAATAAAAATCTATGTGTGTTTTGAAATTTGCATAAAGGTATATATGCGGTTTCTATTTAGAATGATTTATAATTTATGCAAAGTCAATTTAAGTAGTTACAGACCTCATATAAACAATACAATTTTTAAGACATCTAGGGCCATTTCTAGACAAAGCTGACAAGGTGGCTTATAGTGCTGTAAGGTTATGAGCAGCCTGGTCAGGCTCATAGTGCTGTAAGGTTATGAGCAGCCTGGTCAAGCTCATAGTGCTGTAAGGTTATGAGCAGCCTGGTCAGGCTCATAGTGCTGTAAGGTTATGAGCAGCCTGGTCAGGCTCATAGTGCTGTAAGGTTATGAGCAGCCTGGTCAGGCTTATAGTGCTGTAAGGTTATGAGCAGCCTGGTCAGGCTTATAGTGCTGTAAGGTTATGAGCAGCCTGGTCAGGTTCATAGTGCTGTAAGGTTATGAGCAGCCTGGTCAGGCTTATAGTGCTGTAATGTTATGAGCAGCCTGGTCAGGTTCATAGTGCTGTAAGGTTATGAGCAGCCTGGTCAGGCTTATAGTGCAGTAAGGTTATAAGCAGCCAGGTCAGGCTCATAGTGCTGTAAGGTTATGAGCAGCCTGGTCAGGCTCATAGTGCTGTAAGGTTATGAGCAGCCGGGTCAGGCTCATAGTGCTGTAAGGTTATGAGCAGCCTGGTCAGGCTCATAGTGCTGTAATGTTATGAGCAGCCTGGTTAGGCTCATAGTACCGTAAGGTTATGAGCAGCCTGGTCAGGCTCATAGTGCTGTAAGTTTATGAGCAGCCTGGTCAGACTCATAGTGCTGTAAGGTTATGAGCAGCCTGGTCAGGCTCATAGTGCTGTAAGGTTATGAGCAGGCTGGTCAGGCTCACAGTGCTGTAAGGATATGAGCAGCCTGGTCAGGCTCATAGTGTTGTAAGGTTATGAGCAGTCTGGTCAGACCCATAGTGCTGTAAGGTTATGAGCAGCCTGGTCAGGCTCGTAGTGCTGTAAGGTTATGAGCAGCCTGGTCAGGCTCATAGTGCTGTAAGGTTATGAGCAGCCTGGTCAGGCTCATAGTGCTGTAAGGTTATGAGCAGCCTGGTCAGGCTCATAGTGCAGTAATGTTATGAGCAGCCTGGTCAGGCTCATAGTGCTGAAAGGTTATGAGCAGCCTGGTCAGGCTCATAGTGCTGTTAGGTTATGAGCAGCCTGGTCAGGCTCATAGTGCTGTAAGGTTACGAGCAGCCTGGTCAGGCTCATAGTGCTGTAAGGTTATGAGCAGCCTGGTCAGGCTCATAGTGCTGTAAGGTTATGAGCAGCCTGGTCAGGCTCATAGTGCTGTAAGGTTGTGAGCAGCCTGGTCAGGCTCATAGTGCTGTAAGGTTATGAGCAGCCTGGTCAGGCTCATAGTGCTGTAAGGTTATGAGCAGCCTGGTCAGGCTCATAGTGCAGTAAGGTTGTGAGCAGCCTGGTCAGGCTCATAGTGCTGTAAGGTTATGAGCAGCCTGGTCAGGCTTATAGTGCTGTAAGGTTATGAGCAGCCAGGTCAGGCTCATAGTGCTGTAAGGTTATGAGCAGCCTGGTCAGGCTTATAGTGCTGTAAGGTTATGAGCAGCCTGGTCAGGCTCATAGTGCTGTAAGGTTATGAGCAGCCTGGTCAGGCTCATAGTGCTGTAAGGTTATGAGCAGGCTGGTCAGGCTCATAGTGCAGTAAGGTTATGAGCAGCCTGGTCAGGCTCATAGTGCTGTAAGGTTATGAGAGCAGCTTGGTCAGGCTTATAGTGCTGTAAGGTTATGAGCAGCCTGGTCAGGCTCATAGTGCTGTAAGGTTACGAGCAGCCTGGTCAGGCTCATAGTGCTGTAAGGTTATGAGCAGCCTGGTCAGGCTCATAGTGCTGTAAGGTTATGAGCAGCCTGGTCAGGCTCATAGTGCTGTAAGGTTATGAGCAGCCTGGTCAGGCTCATAGTGCTGTAAGGTTGTGAGCAGCCTGGTCAGGCTCATAGTGCTGTAAGGTTATGAGCAGCCTGGTCAGGCTCATAGTGCTGTAAGGTTATGAGCGGCCTGGTCAGGCTCATAGTGCAGTAAGGTTATGAGCGGCCTGGTCAGGCTTATAGTGCTGTAAGGTTATGAGCAGCCAGGTCAGGCTCATAGTGCTGTAAGGTTATGAGCAGCCTGGTCAGGCTTATAGTGCTGTAAGGTTATGAGCAGCCTGGTCAGGCTCATAGTGCTGTAAGGTTATGAGCAGCCTGGTCAGGCTCATAGTGCTGTAAGGTTATGAGCAGGCTGGTCAGGCTCATAGTGCAGTAAGGTTATGAGCAGCCTGGTCAGGCTCATAGTGCTGTAAGGTTATGAGAGCAGCTTGGTCAGGTATATAGTGCTGTAAGGTTATGAGCAGCCTGGTCAGGCTCATAGTGCTGTAAGTTTATGAGCAGCCTGATCAGGCTTATAGTGCAGTAAGGTTATAAGCAGCCTGGTCAGGCTCATAGTGCTGTAAAGTTATGAGCAGGCTGGTCAGGCTCATAGTGCTGTAAGGTTATGAGCAGCCTGGTCAGGCTCATAGTGCTGTAAGGTTATGAGCAGGCTGGTCAGGCTTATAGTGCAGTAAGGTTATGAGCAGCCTGGTCAGGCTTATAGTGCAGTAAGGTTATAAGCAGCCTGGTCAGGCTCATAGTGCTGTAAGGTTATGAGCAGCCTGGTCAGGCTCATAGTGCTGTAAGGTTATGAGCAGCCTGGTCAGGCTCATAGTGCTGTAAGGTTATGAGCAGCCTGGTCAGGCTCATAGTGCTGTAATGTTCTGAGCGGCCTGGTCAGGCTCATAGTGCTGTAAGGTTATGAGCGGCCAGGTCAGGCTCATAGTGCTGTAAGGTTATGAGCAGCCTGGTCAGGCTCATAGTGCAGTAAGGTTGTGAGCAGCCTGGTCAGGCTCATAGTGCTGTAAGGTTATGAGCAGCCTGGTCAGGCTTATAGTGCTGTAAGGTTATGAGCAGCCAGGTCAGGCTCATAGTGCTGTAAGGTTATGAGCAGCCTGGTCAGGCTTATAGTGCTGTAAGGTTATGAGCAGCCTGGTCAGGCTCATAGTGCTGTAAGGTTATGAGCAGCCTGGTCAGGCTCATAGTGCTGTAAGGTTATGAGCAGGCTGGTCAGGCTCATAGTGCAGTAAGGTTATGAGCAGCCTGGTCAGGCTCATAGTGCTGTAAGGTTATGAGAGCAGCTTGGTCAGGCTTATAGTGCTGTAAGGTTATGAGCAGCCTGGTCAAGCTCATAGTGCTGTAAGTTTATGAGCAGCCTGGTCAGGCTTATAGTGCAGTAAGGTTATAAGCAGCCTGGTCAGGCTCATAGTGCTGTAAGGTTATGAGCAGCCTGGTCAGGCTCATAGTGCTGTAAGGTTATGAGCAGCCTGGTCAGGCTCATAGTGCTGTAAGGTTATGAGCAGCCTGGTCAGGCTCATAGTGCTGTAAGGTTATGAGCAGGCTGGTCAGGCTTATAGTGCAGTAAGGTTATGAGCAGCCTGGTCAGGCTTATAGTGCAGTAAGGTTATAAGCAGCCTGGTCAGGCTCATAATGCTGTAAGGTTATGAGCAGCCTGGTCAGGCTCATAGTGCTGTAAGGTTATGAGCAGCCTGATCAGGCTCATAATGCTGTAAGGTTATGAGCAGCCTGGTCAGGCTCATAGTGCTGTAAGGTTATGAGCAGCCTGGTCAGGCTCATAGTGCTGTAAGGTTAAGAGCAGCCTGGTCAGGCTCATAGTGCTGTAAGGCTATGAGCAGCCTGGTCAGGCTCATAGTGCTGTAAGGTTATGAGCAGCCTGGTCAGGCTCATAGTGCTGTAAGGTTATGAGCAGGCTGGTCAGGCTCATAGTGCTGTAAGGTTGTGAGCAGCCTGGTCAGGCTCATAGTGCTGTAAGGTTATGAGCAGCCTGGTCAGGCTCATAGTGCTGTAAGGTTATGAACAGCCAGGTCAGGCTCATAGTGCTGTAAGGTTATGAGCAGCCTGGTCAGGTTCATAGTGCTGTAAGGTTATGAGCAGCCTGGTCAGGCTCATAGTGCTGTAAGGTTATGAGCAGCCTGGTCAGGCTCACAGTGCTGTAAGGTTATGAGCAGCCTGGTCAGGTTCATAGTGCTGTAAGGCTATGAGCAGCCTGGTCAGGCTCATAGTGCTGTAAGGTTATGAGCAGCCTGGTCAGGCTCATAGTGCTGTAAGGTTATGAGCAGCCTGGTCAGGCTCATAGTGCTGTAAGGTTATGAGCAGCCTGGTCAGGCTCATAGTGCTGTAAGGCTATGAGCAGCCTGGTCAGGCTCATAGTGCTGTAAGGTTATGAGCAGCCTGGTCAGGCTCATAGTGCTGTAAGGTTATGAGCAGGCTGGTCAGGCTCATAGTGCTGTAAGGTTGTGAGCAGCCTGGTCAGGCTCATAGGGCTGTAAGGTTATGAGCAGCCTGGTCAGGCTCATAGTGCTGTAAGGTTATGAGCAGCCTGGTCAGACTCATAGTGCTGTAAGGTTATGAGCAGCCTGGTCAGGCTCATAGTGCTGTAAGGTTATGAGCAGCCTGGTCAGGCTCATAGTGCTGTAATGTTCTGAGCGGCCTGGTCAGGCTCATAGTGCAGTAATGTTATGAGCAGCCTGGTCAGGCTCATAGTGCTGAAAGGTTATGAGCAGCCTGGTCAGGCTCATAGTGCTGTAAGGTTATGAGCAGCCTGGTCAGGCTCATAGTGCTGTAAGGTTATGAGCAGCCTGGTCAGGCTCATAGTGCTGTAAGGTTATGAGCAGCCTGGCCAGGCTCATAGTGCTGTAAGGTTATTTGCAGCCTGGTCAGGCTCATAGTGCTGTAAGGTTATGAGCAGCCTGGTCAGGCTCATAGTGCTGTAAGGTTATGAACAGCCAGGTCAGGCTCATAGTGCTGTAAGGTTATGAGCAGCCTGGTCAGGTTCATAGTGCTGTAAGGTTATGAGCAGCCTGGTCAGGCTCATAGTGCTGTAAGGTTATGAGCAGCCTGGTCAGGCTCACAGTGCTGTAAGGTTATGAGCAGCCTGGTCAGGTTCATAGTGCTGTAAGGCTATGAGCAGCCTGGTCAGGCTCATAGTGCTGTAAGGTTATGAGCAGCCTGGTCAGGCTCATAGTGCTGTAAGGTTATGAGCAGCCTGGTCAGGCTCATAGTGCTGTAAGGTTATGAGCAGCCTGGTCAGGCTTATAGTGCTGTAAGGTTATGAGCAGCCTGGTCAGGCTCACAGTGCTGTAAGGTTATGAGCAGCCTGGTCAGGCTCATAGTGCTATAAGGTTATGAGCAGCCTGGTCAGGCTTATAGTGCTGTAAGGTTATGAGCAGCCTGGTCAGGCTCATAGTGCTATAAGGTTATGAGCAGCCTGGTCAGGCTCATAGTACTGTAAGGTTATGAGCAGCCTGGTCAGGCTCATAGTACTGTAAGGTTATGAGCAGCCTGGTCAGGCTCATAGTACTGTAAGGTTATGAGCAGCCTGGTCAGGCTCATAGTGTTGTAAGGTTATGAGCAGCCTGGTCAGGCTCATAGTGCTGTAAGGTTATGAGCAGCCTGGTCAGGCTCATAGTGCTGTAAGGTTATGGGCAGCCTGGTCAGGCTCATAGTGCTGTAGGGTTATGAGCAGCCTGGTCAGGCTCATAGTGCTGTAAGGTTATGAGCAGCCTGGTCAGACTCATAGTACTGTAAGGTTATGAGCAGCCTGGTCAGACTCATAGTGCTGTAAGGTTATGAACAGCCAGGTCAGGCTCATAGTGCTGGAAGGTTATGAGCAGCCTGGTCAGGCTCATAGTGCTGTAAGGTTATGAGCATTCTGGTCAGGCTCATAGTGCAATATCGCATGATAACAAGTCTAATAACTACTCTCTCTCTCTCTATGAATAAAAGGCTCAACAGGGCTTGCATGAGCATTCTGGTCTTCTTGGTTTATGAGAACCGGACCTGCCAGTACTGTCCACCTCTCATAAGAATGCAATAAACACGTAAACATCAGTGTGCTCATGGGAAATGAGCCAGACAAACGCAGCTAGCACTAGCACCGTCCCCTTTCATAACATCCCAGTGATGAATGCTGAACATGTGCAGCTAGCACTGAACACCCTGGGCTGAACATTTTAGCGGTGCATCGCTTTGGTCCACTAAAGCAATAGCCCTCACCAATGGATATAATCTATAACCTGACGCTCTCAGTTTAAGAAGCAGGGTTCAACGTTTACATGAAAGAAATCCTGCCCCATTAGGGAATGTGACAGCCAGTCTGGGAGGGCCAATGACTTCAACTTGCTGGAACATCCCAGGACGAAAAGGTGCCCCCACTGGACAACCAATCAGAAGTCAATCCCAGAGAGCATTTGATATCTGCGGATCATGTGACTAATCCCCCTGTCAGTAGGTCCCGTAGACCATTATCCGCCCTGTTCCGCATAACCGTAACCGCTCCAGGGAGGGTCTGTGGGGACGGGAGAGGGAGGCAGGCGAGCTGGAGCAGGAACAATGAAACAGGAACCAGGCCGACGTGATGTCACCCACAGAAACTCCGGCAATGAGCAGATAACTCGATGGGAGCAGACACAAGGGGTGAGGGCACAGTGGCGTTCGGTACCGTAGCGTTTTACCCCATCTGCTGCACTGTGTGGCTCAGGTCCTGACTCTGATAAAAATGAGAGGGCATACATTGTACAAAAGAGCGGTTTTAGCTGGACAAATATCAGTTGTCACGCCTCATGATTCACAATACATTGAGGCAGACATAAGAAGAAAAATGGGAATAAAAGATTTTAAATTGCTGTTATTCGAGTTTAAGCAGTCCCTTTCATTGACTACCATTCATATTTTCAGCTTCCTTTCCCTCTTTGGATTAGTCTGTACTCCCACTTCCTCTCTGGAACAGCCTGTCCTCCCACTTCCTCTCTGGAATAGTCTGTCCTCCCACTTCCTGTCTGGAATAGTCTGTCCTCCCACTTCCTGTCTGGAACAGTCTGTCCTCCCACTTCCTCTCTGGAACAGTCTGTCCTCCCACTTCCTCCCTGGAACAGGATGTCCTCCCACTTCCTCTCTGGAATAGTCTGTCCTCCCACTTCCTCCCTGGAACAGGATGTCCTCCCACTTCCTCTCTGGAATAGTCTGTCCTCCCACTTCCTCCCTGGAACAGGATGTCCTCCCACTTCCTCTCTGGAATAGTCTGTCCTCCCACTTCCTCCCTGGAACAGGATGTCCTCCCACTTCCTCTCTGGAATAGTCTGTCCTCCCACTTCCTCTCTGGAACAGCCTGTCCTCCCACTTCCTGTCTGGAACAGTCTGCCCTCCCACTTCCTCTCTGGAACAGCCTGTCCTCCCACTTCCTGTCTGGAACAGTCTGCCCTCCCACTTCCTCTCTGGAACAGGCTGTCCTCCCACTTCCTGTCTGGAATAGTCTGCCTTCCCACTTCCTCTATGGAACAGGCTGTCCTCCCACTTCCTGTCTGTGCTGGGGAACAGTACACAGTTGTAAGCAGTGGTACCCACCAACGTCTCGGTGAGAGGACAGAATTATCGGATGACTGGCTAATCGCTGAACAATCACAGCCTGCGCCTGTCCATGCAGTGCTCATTACTTCATTAAAATACTTCACACTCCGCAGACACCTGAGCATTTTTACTGTGCAAAATCACCAGTCATATGAAAGAGGAACTCCGTTGTGTGGTGTTGTACAAGCGCCAGTGTACAATCCAAGCTTGAAATGGCAATCCTTCAATTTATCTCATATTGAAAAAGCCCATATGTGATACTGGCTTTCATGTTGACGCACGCACAGGAACTTGCAGAATGCAAAAGAGCAGGTGCCTAAAATCTGAAAAGCATCTTTAAAATCAAGTTTGATGTGTGGCTCACTATTACCATGTCAAATGACACTGTTGGCAGTCTACTTTCTCCAGAATACACTCCTGCTGGATTTCCTATGAAAAATAAGCACTCGATGTGCTCCTAGTAGTAATAGCTTTGTCGTTTTAAAATTAGGAGTGTGGAAAAGAACTTTTCTGACCACCAGTCGCCACAGATATTGCCAAATCTACCTAAACCGAAAAATTAGAAATAAAGGATAGCCGCTTTAAGACATGCTGTCACTCAGGGCGATTTCTCTCAAATACTGGGTGTGACTGAACTACATCATCAGTGAATTTTCATATTTTATTTATATTTCATAAAACGTAATTACACATGAACAATCTTCAGGAGAGTTTGTACATTCATAGGTATTCTCTAGTATCTCCAGGTAGTCTTTAGTTTTGTCTGGGTTCTTTTATTGCTGTTCCTTCACCCAGTGTTTCTTTTTCTTTCTTTTTTTTAAAGCAGCATAAGAAACAGTCGCCTAATTTTTCGTTCTCTTCTCCGGGAAGGAAAAGCGCTGACTCGATATCGACGCTCCCCCTCGCGCCGCCGCCCCTCCTCCGCAGACTCCCCTCTTTTGCCGTGCGTCTGTTCCTCTCCGTTTTTCAGCGCAGATAAGGCGCTATCTGCGCTATTATTCGCTGAGAGAGGGGGATCGATGGCGCCGATACGCGGGGCTGGAGAACGCGGCGGCGATACCGCGCGCGCATTAGCATAACGCGCTTTGAGCGGGGGGAGCCGCCGTCGGAGTATTGAGTGAGAGGAACGAGAGGGAGGAAAGAGAGAGGGAGAGACAAGGGAGGGAAAGAGAGAGGGAGAATGTCTCTGAGTGGGAACACGTCTGACTGTGGCCACCAACCGCATCTCCACCCCCCTCCCCCCCTCCTCAAACCCCGCTCCCCACTGCCACTGCGTCTCACTCTGAAGCAGCAGCGTGTAACCGGCCCATCTGCTGCGGACGACAACACAGCTCCCCGCAAAACAAGCGGAGACAAGCCGGGCGGCCTGAGACGGGGAGCTGCTGCTTCTGGCACGGCGACGGGCAGGGAGGCACGGAGGACGACAGGGAGGCCTACGGAGACCCGGCGGAGAGGAGGAGAGGGGGAGAGGAGCAGGGGAGGAGAGGAGCAGAGGAAGAGGGGAGGAGGAGAGGAAGAGGGGAGGAGGGGAGCAGAGGGTAGGAGAGGAGGAGGGGAGCAGAGGAGGAGAGGAGAATGGGAGCAGAGGTGGAGAGGAGGAGAGGACCAACAGAGGAGAGCAGGAGAGGAGGAGGGGAGGAGGAGAGGAGCAGAGGTAGAGAGGAACAACAGAGGAGAGGGGAGAGGAAGAGGGGAGGAGGGGAGCAGAGGGGGAGAGGAGGAGAGAAACAAAGGAGGAGAGCAGGAGAGGTGCAGAGAAGGAGAGGAAGAGAGCAGCAAAGATGGAGAGGAGGAGAGGAGCAGCAGAGGAGGAGGGTGCGAATGCCAGAGGATGACAGAGAAGGGGACTTGTACCCATTCCTCCCATGAGACATCACTGACAGAGGATGGACAGATTGAGGCAGAGGGAGGTAGAGAGCAATTTATATGGAAGAAGGCAGTGAGAGGAGAAGTGAGGCAGGGAGGGAGAAAGTAAGAGAGAATGGGAGAGAGGGAGAGAGAAACAAAGGGAGGGAGAGGGAGGGACAGAGTGAGTGGGAGAGAGAGGAGAGAGAAGGACGGAGAGAGGGAAAGAGAGAGGGAGTCAGGCTGGCTGTGGTGATTCTTTTTTGGTGCAGCTGTTCCCGTTTTGCTGGAGGTTCCAGGGAGGTCAGTGAGAACAGATAGGCTCTCTGTGCACACACTTCATCAAAGAATCATAACCTCTTGCATCATACACAAGGTTATGAATCCAACACGGTAAAATAAAGGCGAGAACAAACACTTAAAATACATTTTAACTTAGATTTGGATAAACAGGCCTTACAAAATGAGCTCATACAGTATTGTCCATGCATAAACACACAATAACAGTCACATGATGAGAAATATTAAGGGCAATAAGATAGGCCACAGTTCTGAACTACAGATGAACAAGATTCTTTGATAGACCTGCTAATTGCAAAGTGCAAAAGCCACCACATGTTTTCATATAGGTGACAAATACGTCGCCATGTTTCAGTGAAATATATACTGTTATAAATACACTACGAGATATTGGAGCCAAATCCCAAACCTTCTCACTCAAGACTGAATAGGCACGAGAGGCTGGCACACTCCTCCTAATCCGTCAGAACTGCTGGTGTAACGTGGGACACAGCTAAACCAATCAAATGTAGGCGCGAGGAAGCCGAAAGGTCAGTCAGAAATACAGATGTGAGCGTAGCGTTGCCGTCCCAACGCAAGCCTGCCAGGCGCATGCTGGCACTGGTAAGGATCAGGTGCATTAACCCCAACACAAGCGGAAGGAGAATGTGCTACGCGGGGGGGGTGAATGGGGGGGGACTGCTTCAGACAAGGGACAGTGATGGCGTGGGTCGCACTGCTACAATGGCAGAGTTCGCCTCTCGTGTTTCCTGAGAGCTGACTGGCCGCACGGTGACGAGGAGACGATGCCCTCACCCCTGAACCGCACCTTCGATAAACGCCCCGCGTTTATGCATGATAACACACAGCCGTTACACACACACACACACACACACACACACACACACACACAGGCACACACACACACAGCCACACACACACACACACACACACACACACACACACACACACACACTCACACACACACACACACACACACACACACACACACACACACACACACACACACACACACACACATGTACGTACGCACACACACACATACACACACACACACACACACACACATGTACGTACGCACACACACACATACACACACACACACACACACACACACACACATGTACGTACGCACACACACACACACACACACACACACACACACACCGCAGGGAGAGGCAGCAGACGTGTGAGGAGCATCAGCCCTGTTCACCTGACACAAACCCACCTGAGCACCACGAGGTCGCCCTGGTCCACGCACTGTGAGTCTACACCCTGGTCTGCACGGTAAAAAAACATCTCTATGGCGTGCCGACAGAAAGGGTCTGTCATCAGAGCTTAGACTTAGTTATCCACAGAACCTTGAACCTTGAAACCTGAGCAAACTCGAAAAAATGCTTTTTTTGTGATCAGTTCCGTAAGAATTTTTAATTGGGAAAAACAAATTTTTTTGAAGGGTAGCACTTATCACTGTAAGGATATAGGATGGAAAGAAGAGTCTGTTTGCCTGTTTAGACTGTTCTACCTGCAAAAAGATCAACAAGGAAGGCTGTGTCAATTTTTCTGGATTTCGTGACAGCTCCTGCACTGCAATATGACATCGTTCGCGTGATCTGACATTTCAGCTACGTTTCGCACAGACTGACAGCTGAAGGCTGCCGTTGCGTCCTGACGTGACACGCTTTACCACGGAACTACGGGTGACCTGGCATCGGTGGGTACGGACTATTATCTAATTAAGGCAAGGTAATGGGTGGAAACAAAAACCAGCTCACACCCCCTGCCTCCCCCCCCCCCACCCCCCCCCCCAGGAATGAAGCTGCGCAGTTTATCAAAGTGCTGTGCCAAGCCTGGACTTGAACACCCGTAGGGTCTGTGCCTCTCCTGCCTGACCTGGCAAATTTTTTCACGCACTGACAATTTTATGCTTAAAAAATACTTCCTGGTATCCGAGCAGAGTTCACCTGCTTAACAAGTTTCCATTCGTGTCCTCTGGTTCTGCTGACAGAAGTCAATCTGAAAGTTTGAGCTCTGAAAAGAAGTCAATCTGTAGTTCAATTTGATAGCCACTCTCATGAATTTCAAAAGCTCAAACCCCAAACTTTCCCACTTCTTCCGCAGAGCCTGAATACACGTCGTGGAGAGGGAGGGGGCTTGTCTGCGCAGTGGCCCTCCCCAGCCTTTTAAAGCCTCCTCGCTCCCAGCCACCAGGACCGGCACGTCCAGCCCAGCGACGCCTGCTTCCCTCCGGCGAGGGCACCCCCTGGAACTGCAGCGGGTAATTCTGCGGCACGTCCCAGCACAAGCACCACACCAGCTTTCCATAAAGACTCACAGCTGTTGTCACTTTAGGGGAAGGAGTGACTCACTGTACTGAATTCAGCTCTGAGCTCACAGAGACTGGCGCTGTATTGAATTCAGCTCTGAGCTCACAGTGACTCACGCTGTACTGAATTTAGTACTGAGCTCACAGTGACTCACGCTCTACTGAATTCAGCTCTGAGTTCACAGTGACTCACTGTACTGAATTCAGCTCTGAGCTCACAGTGACTCACACTGTACTGAATTCAGCTCTGAGCTCACAGTGACTCACACTGTACTGAATTCAGCTCTGAGCTCACAGTGACTCACGCTGTACTGAATTTAGTACTGAGATCACAGTGACTCACGCTCTACTGAATTCAGCTCTGAGCTCACAGAGACTCACACTGTATTGAATTCAGCTCTGAGCTCATAGTGTCTCACTGTACTGAATTCAGCTCTGAGCTCACAGTGACTCACGCTCTACTGAATTGAGCTCTGAGCTCACAGTGACTCACGTTGTACTGAATTCAGCTCTGAGTTCACAGTGTCTCACCATACTGAATTCAGCTCTGAGCTCACAATGACTCAGGCTCTACTGAATTCAGCTCTGAGTTCACAGTGTCTCACTGTACTGAATTCAGCTCTGAGTTCACAGTGTCTCACCGTACTGAATTCAGCTCTGAGCTCACAGTGTCTCACCGTACTGAATTCAGCTCTGAACTCACAGTGACTCACCGTACTGAATTTAGCTCTGAGCTCACAGTGTCTCACCCTACTGAATTCAGCTCTGAGCTCACAGTGTCTCACCGTACTGAATTCAGCTCTGAGCTCACAGTGTCTCGCGCGGTTCTGAATTCAGCTCTAATCTCACGATGACTCACGCTATTCTGAATTCTGTTGTGAGCTCAGGGTGACTTGCCCAGTATTAAATTTAGCTCTGAGCTCGCAGTGACTCACATTGTACTGAATTCAGCTGTGAGCTCACAGTAACTCACGCTGTATGAATTCAGCTCTGATCTCACAGTGACTCACGCTGTACTGAATTTAGTACTGAGATCACAGTGACTCACGCTGTACTGAATTCAGCTCTGAGCTCACAGTGACTCACGCTCTACTGAATTCAGATCTGAGCTTAGTGACTCATGCTGTACTGAATTCAGCTCTGAGCTCACAGTGACTCACGCTCTACTGAATTCAGATCTGAGCTTAGTGACTCATGCTGTACTGAATTCAGCTCTGAGCTTAGTGACTCATGCTGTACTGAATTCAGCTCTGAGCTCACAGTGACTCACGCTGTACTGAATTCAGATCTGAGCTTAGTGACTCATGCTGTACTGAATTCAGCTCTGAGCTTAGTGACTCATGCTGTACTGAATTCAGCTCTGAGCTCACAGTGACTCATGCTGTACTGAATTCAGCTCTGAGCTCACAGTGACTCACGCTCTACTGAATTCAGATCTGAGCTTAGTGACTCATGCTGTACTGAATTCAGCTCTGAGCTCACAGTGACTCACGCTCTACTGAATTCAGATCTGAGCTTAGTGACTCATGCTGTACTGAATTCAGATCTGAGCTTAGTGACTCATGCTGTACTGAATTCAGATCTGAGCTCACAGTGACTCGCAAGGTACTGAGCTGCTCAGACTGAGGCCGCCACGAGAGAGTCGTGAGTAATGTACACCTGCATTGAGCAGCAGGGGAAAAAAAAGGGAATTAATGTGGAGAGAAGAGCCTGACAATAGACACCATCTATCGCGGAGCATACCCCCCGGGCCACACATTATGAGGCAAGAAGCAATCACCATTTGCTCTCTCTCTCTCCCTCTCTCCATCGCTCCCCTTCTCTCATTACACTTTTGGGCCCTCTGCTTGTTTCCTGAGAAAAAGCACCGTGGATCACCATGACACCGTATGTGCTGAGCCCTCATTGGTGGCTTGGGAAATAGTGATGTCATCAGTCTGAAGAGGGAGTGGGTGGGGGGAGAGAGGACAGAGTGGCAGAATATTGTGATGTCACAGCTTAGTGTCAGGAGCTCCATATCCCCCTCCTCCCCACCCCCACCCATCTCTGCTTACCCCCCCAGACACACACCTTGCCCAAGGGGCCACTCACATTATGAAACAATTACCCCCTTAATTGACAGTTAATTAATCTAAAGTCAATTTAACCTTGGCAGCATCACCTTGAGACTTAAGGCAGTGCCAGGCAAGTGTGTGTGTGTGTGTGTGTGTGCATGCGTGTGTGTGTGTGTCTGTGTGTGTCCAGTATATCTGTTTGTAGATGTATGCGTGTGAGTGTGCGTGTGCGTGTATAACTGAGAGTGTGTGTGCGCGTGTACGTGTGTGTGTGTGTGTGTGTGTGTTTGCGTGTGTATGTGTAACTGTGTGTGCGTGTGCATGTGTAAGTGTAACTGTGTGTGTGTGCGCGTGTGCATGTGTGTGTGTAACTGTGTGTGCATGTGTGAGTGTGCGTGTGCGTGAACAGTATGTCTGTTTGTAGATGTGTGTGTGTGCGTGTGAGTGTGCATGTGCGTGTATAACTGTATGTGTGTGCGCGTGTACGTGTGTGTGTGTGTGCGTGTGTGTGTGTTTGCGTGTGTATGTGTAACTGTGTGTGCGTGTGCATGTGTGTGTAAGTGTAACTGTGTGTGTGTGCGCGTGTGCATGTGTGTGTGTAACTGTGTGTGCATGTGTGAGTGTGCGTGTGCGTGAACATTATGTCTGTTTGTAGGTGTATGTGTGTGTGTGTACAGTATGTCTGTTTGTAGGTGTGTGTGCGTGCATGCGTGTTTGTTCGTGTGTAAGTGTGTGTGGGTTTGTGTGCGAATGTGTGTGTGTGAGAGTGTGCGTGTGTGTCTGTGTGTCCAGTATGTCTGTTTGTAGGTGTAGGTGTGTGTCTGTGTGTGTTTGCGTGTGTGTGTGCGCGCGCGTGCGTGTTTGGCTGGAGGTGGGTGGGGTGTCATTTTCAGTTACTCCCACACAGCCAAAGAGATCGGCGGACACATCTGTGAGTCAGAGGGGGGGAGCTTGCGGACCGGGGGCTGGCCGGGATGGACAGGAGGACGGAGCTGCTCTCTCTGCTGTCAGCTGCTGCAATGAGCCACGGTGTTGTGATGAGATGATCGTTTGGCTGCTCCTTATTACAGCCGTACCGCAGAGCTGATCGTTTGGCTGCTCCTTATTACAGCCGTACCGTTGAGCTGATCGTTTGGCTGCTCCTTATTACAGCCGTACCGCTGAGCTGATCGTTTGGCTGCTCCTTATTACAGCCGTACCGCTGAGCTGATCGTTTGGCTGCTCCTTATTACAGCCATACCGTTGAGCTGATCGTTTGGCTGCTCCTTATTACAGCCGTACCGCTGAGCTGATTGTCTGGCTGCTCCTTATTACAGCCGTACCGCTGAGCTGATTGTCTGGCTGCTCCTTATTACAGCCATACCGTTGAGCTGATCGTTTGGCTGCTCCTTATTACAGCCGTACCGTTGAGCTGATCGTTTGGCTGCTCCTTATTACAGCCGTACCGCTGAGCTGATTGTCTGGCTGCTCCTTATTACAGCCATACCGTTGAGCTGATCGTTTGGCTGCTCCTTATTACAGCCATACCGTTGAGCTGATCGTTTGGCTGCTCCTTATTACAGCCGTACCGTTGAGCTGATCGTTTGGCTGCTCCTTATTACAGCCGTACCGCTGAGCTGATTGTCTGGCTGCTCCTTATTACAGCCATATCATTGAGCTGATCGTTTGGCTGCTCCGTATTGCAGCCGTACCGTTGAGCTGATCGTTTGGCTGCTCCGTATTGCAGCCGTACCGTCGGAGCGCTTGTGCTCTCTCACTTCCTCCCTCCCGCACGTGTCATCCAGCTTCAGTCCGCTTCACGGGCTTCTGCGCCGTGACATATGGCGGCCGCGCCGATCGTGCGCTCGTCAAAAATCACGCCGCAATTATGTAACTACGAGGGATTCAGGTGCAGAATGGAAGAGCTGCCTCCCTGCACGCGCTCAGAAGAGCTGCCTCCCTGCACGCGCTCAGAAGAGCTGCCTCCCTGCACGCGCTCAGAAGAGCTGCCTCCCTCAGAAGAGCTGCCTCCCTGCACGCGCTCAGAAGAGCTGCCTCCCTGCACGCGCTCAGAAGAGCTGCCTCCCTGCACGCGCTCAGAAGAGCTTCCTCCCTGCACGCGCTCAGAAGAGCTGCCTCCCTGCACGCGCTCAGGCGGCGGTGCTGAGCTTCTGCTCTGGCTGCGCTATAACTCACTGACACAGGCACATGTGTAATGCATGAAGTTCTGATGCTCTGACCCTCAGCCTGAAAGCACCTCGGTGTCTACAAGCACAAAGAAGCACATACACACAGTACATACGCACACACACACACGCAGGCGCACACACACACACACGCAGACGCACACACATACACACACACGCAAACGGGTATAAACACACGCAGGCGCACACACATACACACGCAAACAGGTATACACACACGCAGGCGCACACACACACACACACACACACACACACAAGCAAACAGGTATACACACACAAAGGCGCACACACACACACACACACACACACACACAGACACACACAGACCTTACACGCACGCACGCATGCACACACACACACACAAACAGGTATACACACACGTGCATGCATACACATATGCAAACACAGACATACACACACACACGTGATCAGCAAACTAAATATTACCATATCTGCACAATGACCTTTTTAATTAATACAGTGAGCTCCATATATGACGGCATATTCCATTAATAGTCCCACAAATTAATTACTGTACTTACTACAGTACTTTTAGTAATCGTAGAAGCAGTCATAGAAGTTATAATAGTAGCAGAAGTAGCAGTAATAGTAAATATGTGAAAAAATAAAATACTTCCAAATCTACACAAATGCCTTTTACATTAATGTAAGTATACAGAGATAAAAATGAGGGTTAGCGGTGGTTCTACAAATGAACCGCTATTACTATGACTACTGTTAGTACTAGCAGTAGTAAGGGAAATGGTGTGATAGTGGTAGTAAACCTAATAGTAACAATGGTATAAATAACGATGATATATCGAAATGAGAGATGATGTTATATGAAAACCAATGCCATCTGGAAGATGTGGACCCATGATCCAAAACAGATGATGACACCTCACGGCAAAAATATGACACCTGTCTTCCAGAAGAAACCACCCCTCCCCCCCCTTAGAAAAATTCATTTTTCTGGCGAAGCGCTCTGGGTTAATTTGTTTCCTGTTTGTGTTGCCTTGACAAGACAAAGCCCCCCCCTTCACGCGGAGCTGAGTCCCGGTGATTAAAGACATGACAACCAAAACCATCTGCTTGTCACGTTCATCTGTCACGGGCGCGTCCGCCACCAGTGTCCCATCGCTCAGCCGCGCCGCCGGCGACGGGGGAGGGCGGCGCCCGGGCGTCGGCCCCCGGGGGTGGGGGGGGGGGGGGCGTGTTTTTAGGAGCTGGCCTTTATCTGCGCTGCGTCGACGCGGGTCAAAGCACAGCGACAGACGTTCCCCGAGCCTTGTGAGGCTGCCATTATGGTAGGGCGTCTGTACATAATTGGTACGCGATACGCAAGTGGCGAGCGTGTCCACGGACCACCGGCTGAAATCAAAGCCCAGAGGACCTGGAATTGTGTTTGTACGTGCTTCAACTCCAAACCGTTCTCCGAAGAGAAGGTTGAGTTCAAAGACCAGATAGAACCATAAACCCTCATGGTCCATATCCCAGCCCTTTTTCCCTCTGGCTCCTCCTCATTGCATGTAGTTCTGTCCTCCCACAACAAGAGGGCGACACAGGCCTTTCTGTGAGCACTTTTTAAGCATTGCAACTTAACATTTAGTCAGCATACGGACATCTTCTGAGATGGGCTGGAATGGGTCCAAACTTTGACCCAAGCTCAGCACTAGGACATCTCATTAACCACTGAACTAATTATCATCTCCGGTAAAGACCTTTATAAGTTTAATCAGGTGTTTTAGGGATGGCCTAAAACAAAAACCTGCACCCACACCGGCTTTTTTGGATAAGACCTGACACTTCTGGTGAAGAGACTGGCATCAGCAAGCTCTTCAGTTAGTCTTTAATTGTACAATTGGTTACATTCCTTGACTGCTTACAACTGATTACTGCATTTTGAGTGCGTACAGTGCCACCTTGTGGCTGAGAAGTGTAATACTGCTTAAATGCTTCTCAGGTGACATATTCAGGGTCTGATCCACAGGGTCCTCCAGTACAGGGTCCACAAGCCCACGCCAGACCCCATAAGGCTGCTCACTTATATAGCGGGATTTTTCCTGCTTTGAAAATGTGCTAAAAGATCCCTTTTTCCAGGGAAGTCAGGTTGATGTCCATCCCACCCCCCATACACACACACACACACAGACACACACACACACGCATGCCTGCACACACACACACACACACACACACACACACACACACACACACACACATACGCATGCCTGCACACACACACACACACATACACGCATGCCTGCACACACACACACACACACACACACATGCATGCCTGCACACACACACACACACACACACATACACACACACCCCCACACGGGACATCCTGGTATTGGCCAGGATGTCCCATGTCTCAGCCAAAAAATCTTCAGTTCTGCATAAAGGGTTTGGCAAAAAACATCAGATTTTGGTTGCTATGCAGTTGCCATGCACCACAAACAACAAACAATTAATTACCACGTAATTAATAAAAGGAATGACATGAAATAGTATGAATAACAATACAAATAGCACAACTGTTCAGAATACTCTGCCCCCCCCTCCTCATCTCATTCCCCAGCTCTTCCTCTCTACCCCCCCCCCCCCCCCCCCCCCCCCACGGCATCTTCACAAAGACTGGAGTCAGCACAGAGGCCCTGGAGACAAGGAAAATTCAGCTCTCATTTCTCATCCCTCTATCACAACACTCCTCTCCTCCTCTTCCTTCTCCTCCTCCTCTCCCCTCCTCCTCCCCCTCTCCCCCTCCACCCCCTCCTTCTCCACTTCCCCCTCCCCTCCCCTCCTCCCCTCCTCCTCCCCCACCTCCCCCCTCTCCCCCTCCCCCACCTCCTCCTCCTCTCCTCTCCTCCTCACATTATCGATTCGGGGCCTGGGCCGCCTGATGTGGCCCTAAATGTGTCTTCCGTACAGACGGCCGTGTGACTGATAATCCCTCCGTAATGCACTACACCTGAGCTGCAGCGTCTGCGCGGGCCAATCACAGCGAAGCAGCTCTGCCCCCCCCCAACACACACCCAGAGGGGCCGACCTCCGACCCCCGCCCATCCCTTCCACCAGGTCCTGACTATTAATGCCCCAAACACACACACACACACACACACACATACACAGCCCACACTCACAAACACACACATACATACATACATACACACACACACTTACGTCTACACACACACACACAGCCCAAGGGCAGGAGATTAAATGTTAAAATGCTAAATGAGGTTTAAATTCTAAAATGTATTTGATATGGGTGTGGCTTTCGCATAATTCTGTAATTATTCTGCTACGAGCACAAAAAATACAACTATAATTAACTATACATTTAATACTGGTATATACTGGTATAACATACTTTAATTACTTACTGTAAGTATAGTACGTATTTCTTGACTCAAAAGAAACTTAATTCTCAAATGTATAGAAGATATATGGGAGTCTGTTTTTCCAATAACAATATGAGCACGATATTAATGAGTACACTTGTAAAGGATGAGAGATAGAGTCTATAGTCCTCCTGACTCTCTGTGGACACAACAGCTTCTCTCTTTGATTTGCTCAATCGTGCGTCGTTTCATTAGCCTCCTGAAATGAGGGGGGAGACTGCGTAAACTCATAAGTGGCAGCACACGTGGGTTCTAATGCTGTGCGTTTAAATGCGGCTGCACTCTAATAAATGATAGATGTCACTCCCTCTGTTACGTAGAGGGGTTAGCGCATCACTCCCGAACGGGACGCCTGTCATTTCTGAGCCCTCCTGAAATTAATTTGCGCTGTTGTACCTGCGCGGTGTGGGACCGCTTTATTCCAGAATCAGCACATGAATTGCAGCTCGTGGAGGAGCAGTGCTGAGACAGCAACTTACAGGCCTGTGTGGACCAGTACGGCTGCACATCTGTTAATTCTGCTCTCCCCTGACTTACAGATACTGCTGCTGCTGCCGCTAACACTACTGCTACTGCTGCTGCTGCTGCCGCTAACACTACTGCTACTGCTACTGCCGCTAACACTACTGCTACTGCTACTGCTAACACTACTGCTACTGCTACTGCCGCTAACACTACTGCTACTGCTACTGCCGCTAACACTACTGCTACTGCTGCTGCCGCTAACACTACTGCTACTGCTACTGCTGCTGCCGCTAACACTACTGCTACTGCTACTGCTACTGCCGCTAACACTACTGCTGCTGCTGCTGCCGCTAACACTACTGCTGCTGCTGCTACTACTAACACTACTGCTACTGCTGCCGCTAACACTACTGCTACTGCTACTGCTACTGCTACTGCCGCTGCCGCTAACACTACTGCTACTGCTGCTACTACTAACACTACTGCTACTGCTACTACTACTGCTACTGCCGCTGCCGCTAACACTACTGCTACTGCTGCTACTACTAACACTACTGCTACTGCTACTACTACTGCTGCTGCTGCCGCTAACACTACTGCTACTGCTACTGCTGCTGCCGCTAACACTACTGCTACTGCTACTACTACTGCTGCTGCTACTACTATTGCTACTGTAGCTACTAACACTGCTGCTGCTAGTATTATTACTACTATTTGTCTACTACCACTGCTACTAACACTGCTGCTGTTACTGCTACTGCTACTACTGCTGCTACTATTACTAACACTGCTGCTGTTATTGCTACTGCTACTACTGCTGCTACTACTACTACTGCTGCTGCTAACACTACTGCTACTGTTACTAACACTACTGCTATTTCTGCTACTTCTACTACTACTGCTGCTGCTACTGCTACTATTACTACTGCTACTACTACAACTACTTCTGCTACTGCTACTACTGCTGCTGCTTCTGCTAACACTACTGCTACTGTTGCTAACACTACTGCTATTACTGCTACTTCTACTACTACTGCTAATGCAGCTGCTACTGCTACTATTACTACTGCTACTGCTACAACTACTTTTGCTACTACTACTACTACTGCAGCTGCTAACACTGCTGCTGCTAGTACTATTACTACTACTACTACCACTGCTACTACTACTACTACTACTGATGCTGTTACTGCTACTACTGCTGCTAATATTAATAACACCACTGCTGTTATTGCTACTGCTACTACTGCTGCTACTACTAACACTACTGCTGATACTGCTGTTACTACTGCTACAGCTGTTACTACTACCACTGCTGCTGCTACTAACACTACCACTATTACTACTGTTACTCCTATTACCAATACTACTACCAATGCTACTACAACTACTGCTATATTACTACTGTTACTCCTACTACCAATGCTACTACGACTACTGATATAATACCACTAACACTATCAATACTACTATTATTACTGCTAACACTTATTCCAAAATCAGCCGCTAGGCTTCTCACTAAATTGAGACCCAATACATGGGCATGCGGGAGTCGCACAATCTCTCGATAATCTCATTGTTAAGCATCCCCCTTTTACAGACGTACACTGCACGCTTGGAAACAGCCTGTAATAGCAGGACAGACGTGGATTGTTGCTATAGGTTTCGATCACTCTCCTCTGACACACCGTGTTTCCGGGAACTGGCACTTTCCGTAATGAGACGGAATTAGCGGATGCCGGCCCATACAGCATAGAGGAAGACGTGACGTGAGGGGCTCTGGGTTGAAAAAAAGCATGTGTTGCACTGACAGAAGAACAGTGGCAGTCTTGCCATCACAACATACCACCAAAATGAGCAAATAAGGTCTGCTTATGAATTATTTATCCCCGTGTAACTGACTGTCGTGAGGTACTGAGGTATCCTCGCTAATGCTATCGAGCTAAAGCAGCTCGTATGAACGTGAGCGACGCAGGCTGTTCAGCCACAAGAACTGAACAGGGTCACGAGACCAGTATAAAGAATAAAACTGCTCATTTTACAGCAAGATCAGTAGCTGTTTACCTGTTTAAATTACCGCGCAATCTTAGATTTATAATGCTGGATTAGTAGCAAGATAGTGCAAATTGTACAATAAATATTTAGGCTTTAAAGGATAATTCACTTTCTGGGTTTAAAAAATGTGTATTTACGATTAAATTTTGTTTTCGATTGGTCCAGATAGTTAATTTGTGTTTGTGTGTGCGCGGTGAAAGCTGTTTTAAATATGTATAGAAGGTTTGACAGCCTGTCTGCTTTACAGTGGTCGGTATAGGGGCATTGCGAGTGGTTTAAAGTGAAAAATGCAGTTCATGTAAATCTGAAGCTGCTTTTGCAGCCACATTATGCCTCCAGAGGTTGTATATTATCTGATTATTCTTCATAAAAAATTATGTCTAATCTTTTTTCCGTTGGAACTGTTTCCAGTGCATCCTGAGACCTGTACCAGCACGATATTAACAGAAAATATATACTGATATTTGAAAATAAAAGCCATAAATTTAATTTAATTTAGGAAACATAACTTACAAACAACCATAAACCTGGAGGCTGCACCAAAAAGTTCCACATGATGAGAAATATCAGTATATCAGTATATCAGTATATCACAACATGAAATCCCCATCTCTATTATGTGAAAACATTTTTCTCGTCATCATGCTATAGGCCTAGAGAAAGGGGGGGGGGGGGAGTGGCAGTGTGAAAGAGGTATTGCATTGTGCGAGTGGGCGTTCATGTGCCCAGTTAAACACACACACACACGCGCATTGGGCACGCTGCTATTAGTAATTTTTAAAAAACCGCACGTGTGTGCTTTCCGTTTAATTTGGTTTGTTATATCTCCTTATTTTCTCCCATGAAAAAACGGGGAAGCATCACACCTTCCAAATCTGTGAAGCGTTACCGTGGTGTGGGTAATGAACGAGGAGGAGGCTACCAAGCTCGGCTGCGGTGACGAGTCGTTGGCAATGGAAGCAATTGTTCTTCAACAGTTAACCGAAGAAGGATGTCCGATGCGTGCTTTTTACGTCCCAGTGGCTCCGTAGTAAAATTCCGGCCTTTGCGCAAATGCAGGCGTTTACAAACTTCTAAAAATAAGGCATGTCCCATGATTTGCCATCGCCTAAATATCATCTGTCTGCTTTGATGGGCAGGAGGGAAAGTGGCATTAACACCAAGGAAGACGGTCGGTGAAACGCGGTGCTAAAATCAATACCCGCTCCGGCCGGCTCAGAAGAACCGTAATGTTGTTTTTATAGCATTTCCTTTTTTTTTCAAAAATGCATTTGCCAAATGTATGATCTAAAACTGTAGTTTAGTCTTTTTTGGTGCATGTTTCTCAGAAGTAGGAGGCGTAGCCTACAGTAATTGAATTGCGCAGCGCGAGAGTCGAGATGAATACGCCGTCCCCGCGTGGACACTGGAGAGCACAGGCAGAGACGGTTTACTCACGCCAAGAAACCATCTGCCCTCCGACGGCTCGCGGTGGGGCAGAGGGCATTTGAAAGTTTCTTTGCACCCCGCGCTGGCCTGACGTGAACCGGAACGCAAACCGGAGAAGGCTGGCGGCTGGCAGAAGGTTCTGATTGCAATTCACCTCAGCGAGCAAGTGCGCCCGCGCTGCGTGTCACTGTAATTACAACTGAAGGCACTTACAATGTTTCTTGTTTTATGAATGTGCTGCCCTTTAGTCTGAGATTCATCCCCAAACTCTGCGCGGCTCACCTTGTTCAACCTCCGGCGTTTGGATGGCCTGCCCCCTGGGTCTCTCCTTCGGGCCTGGGCCGTCCTCCCAGTACTCCGAGTGCTGTTTGCCAGCCGTTACTGTAGTGGGGGCTGGAAGCGCTCACTGAAAAACACGATGCGGTGCGCTAACCGTGTTTGAGTAGGCCTACAGAGGGGGATGTGCAAAAACCGCGTTTGAGTAAAGAGGGGGATGTGCGAAAACCGCGTTTGAGTAAAGAGGGGATGTGAAAAAAAAAACCGCTTTTGAGTAAAGAGGGGGATGTGCAAGAACCGTGTTTGAGTAAATAGTATGTAGTCTGAGTGAAGAACAGAAGCATGTAGGGACCATGTTTGAGTAAAAAGCGAGCATGAGGAGTAACTGGGTTTGAGTTAAACCTGTGGATGTGGAGGAACTAGGTGTAAGTTAACAGCGATTAGCCTATATCAGGAAGCCCGTTGAGTAAAGGGCATGCTGTGAATCAGGAACCGTGAGAAGGGCAATGACCTTCAGCGTGGCCACGTCACAGGTCACGCAGACCGGACTAGGCTACAGGTGTGGCAGATTCGGTCATAACGGGGCATACAAAAAACGTGTGTAATCTAAAAGCTTATCTAAAAGCTGGGCGATGTTGATTCAGCTCAGCAAAATGTACATCTTTAATACTAAATACTTTCTTTCATTTAGGGATCTCTATCGCCCCCAGCTGTGCAAAGTTAGTACTGATCCACTTTTACAGATTGTGGTTAATTGCGCCATCTTGACTAAATCATGTGCAATGGGGACCTCTGGTGGCAAAATAATGTCATTACTTTTGGTTTTTATAATGATCCTTTATTTCACATTTTCTCATTTTAGCGGGACAATTTCTGTTTTTTTTCACGATATGTAGTTTTAAAATGCATTCATGGCAGTGAAATGTTTTGTACTGGGATTATAGTCTGGGTGGCATTTCAGATAAAACATTATTTAATATCACAGAGCAAAATCTACTGTTATTTTTTTTAAATAATGCACATTTACACAAGCCATTTCAAACTTTTTATGTAGATTTTATATGAAATAAACACATGAATAAACTATCATGAGAGTGTTAATGTTAAACGGTAAACAATCTGCTGCGCTCTTCATAAGCAGCGTGTTATCACTGCTGGAGTCCCGCCTCCCAGCCTTTGTAAGCTGAAGCGTATGACAGACTGGCCAGTCACTTTCCTCGAGTCACTCTTCCGTCCAACTGAGATGCCAGGGACGGTGTGGGGTCAGAGGTCAGCGGTGACCAGGCAGAGCCGGCGTCTCTCCGCCCGGCCGCGCGCGTCTTCGGCGGCTGCGGCGCCGGCGGTTTGAGAAGTGAAGTGACCCGAGACTGAAGGGGGCGGGACCCTGTCACCCAGTCCAGCTCCCGCCTGCTCATCTCTGACAGCTACCTGTGTCAGCCCCGCCCCCCTCTCTGACTGACAGGCAGGCCCTGACCTCAGAGGAGCTCTGTGTGTGAGCTCCTGATGTGTTCCCTGAGTGTGTGTGTGTGTGTGTGTGTGTGTGTGTGTGTGTGTGGGTGTGTGTGTGGTGTGTGTGTGTGTGTGGGTGTGTGTGGGTGTGTGTGTCTGTGTGTGAGCGTGTGTGTGGGTGTGTGTGGGTGTGTGTGTCTGTGTGTGAGCGTGTGTGTGTGTGTGTGTGTGTGTGTGTGTGTGTGTGTGTGTGTGTGTGTGTGTGTGTGTGTGTGTGTGTGTGTGGGTGTGTGCATGCGTGTGTGTGAGTGCGTGCGTGTGTCTGTGTGTGAGCGTGTGTGTGTGTGTGTGTGTGTGAGTGTGCGCGTGTGTATGTGTGTGTGTGTGTGTGTGTGTGAGTGCGTGTGAGTGTGCACGCGTCTGTGTGTGTGTGTGCCTGTGTGAGTGCGTGTCTGTGTGTCTGTGTATGTGTGTGTGCGATTGTGGTTTGTAGTTTGTATCTTTCAATTTGAGAAGTAAGGGACAGGTTGAAAGCATACACCACAGACAAACTCTGATGGCTCACTTTGAATATCTATTGTTCAGTCCTCTGGACGACCCCCACCCCCAAACACATTTCCTAGGCTCTCTTCCAGCAGCAACTCTTGTAATGTTATTTGTTGGCTTGTGTACCTAAGGCAGATAATGTTCGATACTATGTTTGCTATCATTTTGATTCTTATAATTAGCCAGTGTAATTTTTACAAGTGTTTTGGCTTGTGTTTGTGTTGTTTAGGAGGAGAGAATGGGGTTTGAGGCCAGTGGAAAGCCCTGGCCATCAAATACTTTGGTGGAGAGAAAGGGCTAGGTAAGAAAACTTTTCCTTTAAAATTTTTCTTTTCAGACTTTCATAACATAAGTTATTCTCTGTCTCTGTCTTGTTTGCTACTATGAGACACATGTCTATTACAGAGAAAATGTATCCCCAAGTCGTTGCTGTATAATAAATCAGTGCTGAACTATTTTTGTAGGTTTAAAGTAGGGGAATTCCACCAGAGTCGTTGCTCTTCCCCCACCCCCAGCAAGCACACGCTATGGACATGCTAATTAGGCTGGCCACATCTTTTGTTTAGTTTAATGGCCCTCTTCTGTTTCTGCTTCTGCTGAACTACCCTGCAAAATACTCCTTGTGGCCTGCTCTCTCCATTGCATATGTTTTCTTGTGTATATTTTTAAGGACTTGCTTGAAATCATTTAAAATAATAGTTTATAGTACGTAGTTCATAGAAGTTCAAATGCATAGTTCCCCTTGAGTCTATAGGTTGAAAGTAGGAGAACACCACTACAGTCAGTGCATTTCCCCACATCTCAACATTAGTCAAATGAAAAAGCTTTTGCACACCAAAATTACTATAAACTGTGACAAACTATACCTCAAAATACTCCTTGCGTCGTCCTCTCTCTTTTCTTGTGTATATTTTCTTTTGCACACCAATATTACTGTAAACCTATTTTTCTATGTTGAAAGTGGGGGAACTACACCAGGAATGTTTTTAATGGACAGGTTTGGTATCATTTTGTTGCTTTTGTTTACGTGGATAAATGCAAGAGTGGTTTGTGGTTTGTATCTTTTCGATTTGAGAAGTTGGGGACAGTTTGAAAGAATACAGATCTAACTCTGATGGCTCACTGGGGCTTTCAGTGAAGGTGATTGGTTCATTCCAATTACAGCTATCATGACATCACAATAGGTGAGCTTGGCAGATGTTTTGGTATAAATAGAGGAGGTTAATTCAAGGCACCCACTCTGTTTTTTTACTCTTGCATTTCTTTCTTAAAAATCTTTTTATCATGTTATCATTAACAAGTCACAAGAACATAATCCATGAAAGAAAGTTGGAGATATCACTAGTGGTGTTTATTTGGTGTTTTTACTCTCACCATTACTACAATAAAAGAAAAGGTGGTATATTTACCCAAATCTCAACATTACTCATATTAAAAGTCAGCTTTTGCACACCAAAATTTACTATGAAGTGGGAAACACTATATATCAGAATACTCCTTGTGACCTCCCATCGCCATTGCATATGTTTTCCTGTGTAAATTTTTAAGGACTTGCTTGAAATCATTTAAAATTAGTCAGCTTTTGCACACACACAAAAGGAGAAGTAGATCATCCAATAAAGTGACGCAAAAATTTTTTTTAACAATTTTTAAATTTATGTAGGATGAAATCTGCAATTGTACCAGAGTCTAACCATAGTTTTAAACAGATTTCACTGGCAAGGTCAAGCTCTTTTGTGAATGCTGCTCTCATATTGACTGAATGTGTGCTGGAGGTGGGGGGGGGGGGGGGGGTCCAGTCTGTATCTGCTTTAGCAGACATAATCTAGCTTAGGTCCCAACTAAATGGGAGTGCCTAACTTGCCTAGTAACCTTCCTAGTTACCTTGACTTGACTGAATTGGGCAGACATCTGGTCGTGTGGAGCCAATAGAAATGCAAATAGGGCCGGTCAGACAGAGATTCACTGTCAGGAGATCTCCTCACCCCAATCGAATTAGAATTATTTTGTCTTAAAATATACTCCTATGAGGAATGTTTATAATGGACTGAATTATTAATTTAATTATATTAATTTAAGAGTGATTTGTATCTTTTCGATTGGAGAAGTTAGGGACAGTTTGAAAGAATACACCCCAGACTAACTCTGATGGCTCACTTTGAATATCTATTGTTCAGTCCTCTCGACGACCCCCACCCACCCCCAAACACATTTCCTAGCCTCTCTTCCAGCAGCAACTCTTGTAATGTTATTTGTTGGCTTGTGTAACTATGGCAGAGAATGTTTGGTACTATGTTTGCTATCATTTTGATTCTTATAATTAGCCAGTGTAATTTTTACAAGTGCTTTGGCTTGTGTTTGTGTTGTTTCGGAGGAGCGAATGTAGTTTGTGTGTGTGATTGGATGAATAAGAGGCATTAATTGTTTAGCACTTTGGATACCAAGTAGCGGTCGAGAAACTTACCATTTAACATGGCGTTTTCCTCAAAATTCAGCCTGAGATACTAGAGTGCATTAATATATTTTAATATATATATAGACTAGACATTGGGGTGGCACAGTGATGCAGTGGGTGGCACTGCCGCCTCACAGCAAGAAGGTCCTGGGTTCGAATTCGGCCTTTATGTGTGGAGTTTGCATGTTCTCCCCATGTCCACGTGGGTTTCCTCTGGGCACTCCAGTAGGCCGATTGGAGACTGAAAATTGCCCATAGGTATGATTGTGTGAGTGAATGGTGTGTGTGCCCTGCAATGGACTGGCTCCAGCACCTCCTGTGATCCTGCCCAGGATAAGCAGGTATGGATAATGGATGGATGGATGGATGGATGGATAGACTCACACTGCACTTGATTTGAGGACAGTTCATTGGGGCGTGTCCCTGCTCCTGAGGTATCATGGGACAGCGGACCGGTGGTACCTGGTTGTTCTGTTACTGACGGGGAGCACCGCTTTGGGAATGAACGCAGCTGCAGAACCGCCCGTGTGACTCACAGCCGTCAGCTCTGATTGGTCCCTGTGCTGTTCCTGTGTATCACAGCGACCAATGCGGGGTGGCATTCATGCACTGCTTTGAAGCATCATTTTTAAACTGAAAGACTGCTGTTGGGGACACTTTACTGGAACTATATGCCATAAAGCCCCAATGAAGCAGTCATAAGCATGACATAGCACCCGTCACAGCCAGCTATGACAACCTAGTGCAGCTCATGGCAAATATAACGTCACTGTGTGTACAAAGTTTACAATACAGATACATGGCATATACTGTATGTGTGAACACATGTATATGCATATGTGTATGTATGTGTGTGTGTGTATGGTCATTTGTTTTGTGCACGTGTGCGTGCATTGTTTTGTGTGAGTATGTGTGTGTGTGTGTGTGTGTGTGTGTATGCGCGTGCATGTATGTTAGCGTGTCCATGTGTGTGCGCGTGGGTGCATGTGTGGACATTTGTTTTGTGCATGTGTGTGTGTGTGTGTATTGTTTCGTGTGTGTGTGTGTGTGTGTGTTTCTGTGCCAGTGTGTGACATTACCTGATGCAGGGGAATGGATGTTATCATTTGCATATTGTGTTTGAAGTTTGCAAAATCCATTCAGAGTGTATCGCAAAAAAGCAGGTTTATTGCGAGGAGTGGCTCAAGTCAGAGCAGCAGTGCAGTAACACACACACAGTAACACACAGAGCAGCAACAACATGGTGCACAGCTACACACTGCATTTGAGCAGCTATACAGCAGTTATTCAACAGCTAAACCGCAGTTATAACTCATTTATACAGTAGCTATAAAGCAGCTGTATTGCAGTTATAACTCAGTTATACAGTAGCTATGAGGCAGCTGTACTGCAGTTATAACTCAGTTATACAGTAGCTATAAAGCAGCTGTATTGCAGTTATAACTCAGTTATACAGTAGCTATAAGGCAGCTGTACTGCAGTTATAACACAGATATACAGTAGCTATAAGGCAGCTGTACTGCAGTTGTAACTCAGATATACAGTAGCTACAAGGCAGCTGTACTGCAGTTATAACTCAGATATACAGTAGCTACAAGGCAGCTGTACTGCAGTTATAACACAGATATACTGTAGCTATAAGGCAACTGTACTGCAGTTATAACACAGATATACTGTAGCTATAAGGCAGCTGTACTGCAGTTATACCTCAGTTATACAGTAGCTATAAGGCAGCTGTACTGCAGTTATAATTCAGATATACAGTAGCTATAAGGCATCTGTACTGGTTATAACTCAGTTATACAGTAGCTATAAGGCATCTGTACTGGTTATAACTCAGTTATACAGTAGCTATAAGGCAGCTGTACTGCAGTTATAACTCAGTTATACAGTAGCTATAAGGCAGCTGTACTGCAGTTATAACATAGATATACAGTAGCTATAAGGCAGCTGTACTGCAGTTATAACTCAGTTATACAGTAGCTATAAGGCAGCTGTACTGGTTATAATTCAGTTATACAGTAGCTATAAGGCATCTGTACTGCAGTTATAACTCAGTTATGCAGTAGCTATAGGGCAGCTTTACTGCAGTTATAATACAGTTGTACAGTAGCTATAAGGCATCTGTACTGGTTATAACTCAGTTATACAGCTGCTATAAGGCAGCTGTACTGCAGTTATAACTCAGTTATACAGTAGCTATAAGGTAGCTGTATTGCAGTTATAACACAGATATACAGTAGCTATGAGGCAGCTGTACTGTGGTTATAACTCAGTTATACAGTAGCTATAAGGCAGCTGTACTGGTTATAACTCAGTTATACAGTAGGTATAAGGCAGCTGTACTGCAGTTATAACTCAGTTATACAGTAGCTATAAGACAGCTGTACTGCAGTTATAACTCAGTTATACAGTAGCTATAAAGCAGCTGTATTGCAGTTATAACACAGTTATACAGTAGCTATAAGGCAGCTGTACTGCAGTTATAACACAGTTATACAGTAGCTATAAGGCAGCTGTACTGCAGTTATAACTCAGATATACAGTAGCTATAAGGCAGCTATACTGCAGTTATAACTCAGTTCTACAGTAGCTATAAGGCAGCTGTACTGCAGTTATAACTCAGATATACAGTAGCTATAAGGCAGCTGTACTGCAGTTATAACTCAGATATACAGTAGCTATAAGGCAGCTGTACTGCAGTTATACAGCAGTGAGAACTGCCCTGCTCTCTGCCAATCACATAAGGCACTTCGAAGACAATCAAAGTGGTCATTGAATTTTACACCAATTCTTTGAAGACTCAGCTTTCAGATCTGAGACTGAGATCACGATGGCGGGAATCACAGGGAAGGCGTGGCCAATGAGGGTATGATGCTGCAAAAAGAATCCAAACCAGACCAATGGAATGGCATCCCTGGGTAGATTTTGAGGAGAGTGACAGAGCAGGGGGGCGGGGCTTGGCCAGGGAGAGCCACAATCTCAGGAGAGATTCGACAGAAATCTCACACACATGCAGACCCACACCACCGTTACACAATACAATCTCACATAGCAGTTAAGGCAACAGACCTTCAGTAAACTATCACTCAAATGTCGGGTTAAATAAAATAAAGGGGAGAAAACTATGTCACATGAGGGGTGTGTCTGCACACTTTCTAACAAGCTATGATGCGGGGAGGCCTGTCAAAATTTTGTAGCTTTGCAGCTTTTTCTGTTTTATTTTGAGGGGGTAGTAAAATGATTTTAATTTACCTGGACCCTCTGCACTACACACCGTACAGGGTCAGACACACCTGCGTTTCCCAACCGCACTCAAAAAAAAAAATGCTTTAATGTTCAAATGAATTAAAAAACTTAAATGAACAAATCCCATTCACTAAAGCCAAAATAAATGTCATTAAAATGCATATTGCTTAATTAAAACCCCAAAAGAACATTTAGGCCTACTGTTGGCACGTCACGTCAACGTCAGTACGTCACTCGCGTTTTTTTTCTTTTGAGAGTGGTGTGCCACGCGATTCTGTAAATTTGGAAAGTGTGCCGCGGAAGGAAAAAGGTGGGGAGACGCTGAGATGCACACACAGCGGGTTCACATAAAGATCCAGGACGATGCAAAGCGAAGGGGGGACCTCCCCTGATGCGCAGTAATCTCCCCCCTGATGGGGACAGCGGCCGCGGCGGAAAGTCTTTACACAGCTCATCTGCAGCAGCGGTGTTCCCACGGTCCGTTCGGCGTGGCGCTAAAACGCAAGCCACTGATTCATCCGCTAATGCGGCCGTGTGAAGGGTTCGATCGTCCCTCTGGGCCCGTCCAATCAGGAGGCAGCGGTGGGTGTGCAAGCGGTGTGAGTGAGTGTGAGTGAGAGTCTGTCTGTGTGTGTGTGTGAGTGTGAGTGTGAGTGTGTGTGAGAGAGTGTGTGTGCATGTATGTGTGTGTGTGTGAGTAGGTCAGTGTGTGTGTGTGTGTGTGTGTGTGAGAGAGAGAGAGAGAGAGAGTGTGTGTGTGTGTGTGTGTGTGTGAGTGTGTGTGTGTGTGTGTGTGCATCTCCTCAGGACTGAGCGGAGGGTGACTGGGTGAGAGCTGTCGAGTGTGTGGCGGAGCTTCATGGCAAACTTCCAAAGTCAATATTCCGCCAGACTGCAGAGGACCCTCTGGTGGTTCTGGGTGTGGAAGGTTCCGGTCCAGGGTTTGGTTCCAGTCCGGCAGGAGTCAGAGGTACCGGTCCAGGTTTTGGTTCCAGTCCAGGGGGGATCAGAGGATCCGGTTCAGGGTTTGGTTCCAGTCTGGCGGAGGTTAGAGGTTCCATTTCAGGGATTGCCAGTTCAGGTTTTGGTTCCAGTCCAGGGGGGTCAGATGTTAAGGTTCAGGTTTTTGTTCCAGTCCAGGGGGTCAGAGGTTCAGGTTCAGGTTTTGGTTCCAGTCCAGGGGGTCAGAGGTTCAGGTTCAGGTTTTGGTTCCAGTCCAGGGGGGTCAGATGTTCAGGTTCAGGTTTTTGTTCCAGTCCAGGGGTCAGAGGTTCAGGTTCAGGTTTTGGTTCTAGTCCAGGGGGTCAGAGGTTCAGGTTCAGGTTTTGGTTCCAGTCCAGGGGTCAGAGGTTCAGGTTCAGGTTTTGGTTCCAGTCCAGGGGGTCAGAGGTTCAGGTTCAGGTTTTGGTTCCAGTCCAGGGGGTCAGAGGTTCAGGTTCAGGTTTTGGTTCTAGTCCAGTGGTCAGAGGTTCAGGTTCAGGTTTTGGTTCCAGTCCAGGGGGTCAGAGGTTCAGGTTCAGGTTTTGGTTCCAGTCCAGGGGGGTCAGATCTCCTGCAGCAGGTTGGCGGGGAAGAAACCCAGCTTCCGCCCGGTGCTGACTTTCAGATACCCATTCACCTCCTCCCCCTTTTTCACAACAATCTGGAGAGAGAGAGCAGGAGGTGTGAGTGTGTGTGTGTATGAGTGTGTGTGTGTGTGTGTGTGTGCGCATGTGTGTGTGTGTGTGCACATGTGAGTGTGTATGCGTGTGTGTGCGCGTGTGCGTGTGTGCATGTGAGTGTGTGTGTGTGTGTATGAGTGTGTGTGCACATGTGAGTGTGTGTGTGTGTGTGTGTGTATGAGTGTGTGTGTGTGTGTGTGTGTGTGTGCACGCGTGAGTGTGTGTGTGTAGTATGTGTGCACGTGTGAGTGTGTGTGTGTGTGTATGCACATGTGTGTGTGTGTGTGTGTGTGTGTGTGTGTGTGTGTGTGAGTATGTGTGTATGTGTAGTATGAGTGTATGTGCACGTGTGAGTGAGTGTGTGTGTATGCATGTGCGGTGGGGTGTGCAACAAAATCAGCATACACAAATAGGGAGTAATTTATTAAACTATGCATCCCATTTAATATAAATATAACATGTTCAAACTAATACTTACAATTTACCTCTGTCCTGATTATACAGGTTTTGTTTTTATCATATCGTCACGCTCTTCTAAAGTGTATTGAAAGCATTTTATTATTATTATTATTATTATTATTATTATTATTATTATTATTATTATTATTATTATTATTATTATTATTATTGTGGAACATGCTTTTCTGGAAAATTTCAAGGAGTCTGCATGGAGTATATTAGCATTTATAGAGTAAAGGTGCCTGAAATAAGTGATTGACCCAAGTCGGGATACTCTGCTCATCCACACAGAAATGCAGGCCTCAGAGCAGGTGTACTCACCTGGTCTTTCTTGAGCGTGATCTGCCCCATCTCCCGATTTCCCACGAAGGAGCGCGTGACCTTGTACACCCTCTCGCCCGCGCGCACGCGGATGATGTAATTGGCGGGCAGGAAGCCGGTCTTGTCCCCAATTTTGCCCTGAAACGAAGGCCAGGTGCACTTTAGGCTAGGATGACGAAGGCGCCACTTGAATGAAACACTCATACGTGCAGCTCTCCCCTGTGCTGCAAGGGGGAAAGATGCTGAGAGAGATTTATGACTCAGCGTTTAAAACATATTTAAAATTCTTGTCAGTTGGAGGAAAATAATTAGTCACTGCACAACAGAGACGTGCAAATTAATGTGATGTGGTGTTAGGGATTGGGGCACTGTGTATGTGTGTGTGTGTGTGTGTGTGAGAGAGAGAGTGTGTATGTGTGTGTGTGTGTGAGAGAGAAAGTGTGTGTGTGTTTCTGTTGCTGAGAAAACTCACCCTCCACCACTCCTCATTAGAGTCATCAATCACTGTGATCCTGTCTCCAGGACTGGAAACACACACACACATACACACACACACAAACAAACAAGAAACTCATTTTACACTGAACAAATATTATAAAGGAAAAACAAACAATTCAAAGACAGATAGCTTTTGTCCACAGAGATGTAAGGCTAAAATAACACACAGACAGCCAGACTGACTGGCAGACCGACTCCAGCTGAGCAGAGAAGTCTTAGTGCTGATGGAGATATGCACTAAAAACCTGAAAGGATAACACTGGCACGTTTCAGAAAAGATGGTGTAAAAACAGAAGCGAGGACTCACTGGAGTTCCAGGTCGTCTTTCTCTACGGCCTTGAAGCGGTAGAGAGCCAGATAGTAATGGGACTGAGAAAACACTCCAAGCTTCCCAGGCTGAGGCTTCTTACTCTGAAAAACAAAAACCCAAAATCATTACTGTCAGACACAAACAGAGCACTCTGAGGTTTCTTACTCTGAAAAAAAACCCAAAATCATTACTGTCAGACACAAACAGAGCACTCTGAGGCTTCTTACTCTGATAAAAACCTAAAATCATTACTGTCAGACACAAACAGAGCTCTCTAAGGTTTCTTAATCTGAAAAAAACCCAAACCACTACAGTCTACATTACTGATTTCTGTGTTCAGACCATAATCACTGAATGTGACGCATGTCAGATTTGTTGGGAAACAGGATATATGTCACATAAGAACGTACAAGAGCAAATGAGGCCCACATCACTACCGTGAGACACACCCAGAAACAGCCTGAGATGGACAAAACCAAATCATTTCAAACATCGTCATCATCATCATCAACATCAAAAAGGTCACATGTACAATGACTTAATGTCAGTGTTATAATTACCATTACACCACTTTCATTATCACCATAACCAGCTTCATTATCACCATAACCTGCTTCATTATCACTATAACCAGCTCCATTATCACCATAACCAGCTTCATTATCACCATAACCAGCTTCATTATCACCATAACCAGCTTCATTATCACCATAACCAGCTTCATTATCACCATACCAGCTTTATCATCATAAAAGTTTCATTATCACCATAACATCATTATAACTATAACCAGCTCCATTATCACCATAACCAGCTTCATTATAACCATAACCAGCTTCATTATCACCATTACAGCTTTATTATCATAAAAACCAGCATCATCATAACCAGCTCCATTATCACCATGACCAGCTTCATTATCACCATAACCAGCTTCATTATCACTATAACCAGCTTCATTATCACCATAACAGCTTCATTATCACCATAACCAGCTTCATTATAACTATAACCAGCTTCATTAGCACCATAACAAGTTTCATTATCACCATAACCAGCTTCATTATAACTATAACCAGCTTCATTATCACCATAACCAGCTCCATTATCACCATGACCAGCTTCATCATAACAATAGCCAACTTAATTTTCACCCTAAATATGATCATATTCACCAATGTCCTCAGTCCTCTTTTCATTATTGTAATCCCCAATTTATTCACCTAAACCTGCACCATCATCCTGAAAGTTATCACCATCACCATCATCATCATCATCACAATCTTCGTCATGACGTTCATTCCGCTCCTCTCTCACCTTGTCGTCTGCTGTCGTTTTGTCTCCTTTCTTATCCCCTTCCGGGTTTGCTGGGAAACACAAAGCACAGGCCACATGAATCACATGAATCATAAGAACCTCACAGATCACAGGAATCATATGAATCCCACAGGCCACACGAATCATAAGAATCTCACAGATCACAGGAATCATATGAATCCCACAGGCCACACGAATCATAAGAACCTCACAGATCACAGGAATCATATGAATCCCACAGGCCACACGAATCATAAGAATCTCACAGATCATAGGAATCATGAATCCCACAGGCCACATGAATCACAGGAATCATAAGAAACTCACAGATCACAGGAATCATATGAGTCCCACAGGTCACATTAATCATATAAATCATATGAATTTTACAGCATGTGTGAATTGTGAAATGTCATGTTACTCAGAACTGAAATGATCAGTCATAGCAGTTCATTTTGCTTCAGCTGGTTTCATGGACCCAAAATGGCTGCTGATTTTAAGGTGAAAAGAAACCAGGACCAGGACCAGGAAGAGGACCCCAACAATGTAGGGTCATGAAGCTTTTGAGTT
>CM045895.1:3118839-3193839 GCA_025169545.1 Anguilla japonica
ACACTCTGTGACCTTAAAGACGTGGATATGCGGGGCTCAGCGGAGGTAAAACATCAGAAGAAGAGCGCGTCCCGTCATCCGCAGCAGAGCCGCGGAGTTTCAGGGGCACGCGGGCGGGTCACTGCCGTAACGGCGGAAACGGACTCACGATCTTCCCGAAGCACCTCTGGAACTCCACATAGGACTGGCACTGGTGGTGGATGTTGGTCTTGCAGTTCTTACATCTCAGAGCAAATTTGTTATTGACTGGAGGAGGGAGGGAGAAAAAAAAGATTTCATTAGATTATTATTATTATTATTATTATTATTATTACTGAAATAAACTTCACATTATTGTTAATTATCCAAATCTTTTTCACTGATTTATTTATATTCTTCTTGTGTGTAATCCTGAATATGATTCTCATCATGATGTTTTAAAAAAAAAAAATTGTTTAATAGGGCCAATACACTATAACATCAACACTTCTGCAGGTGTGTCTGTGTAAGAGCGCCACCTTCTATCTGTAGTTTGTAAGCAAATAAAATATCACCTCGAAACAATAATAATAATAATGTAAATAAAGCAAAAGTATATAATAAAGAGAACAGGCAATTCACCCATCTAGAATAGAGGCTATTCAGCAGTGCCTCACTAAACCCTGTGCATCTCAGGCGCTATGGAAACCGGGGCAATCAACGCTGCGTTTTAGCACAGACACTGTGCACAGCGCTGACAATGGTTCACTGTGCTTTCGGCATTTTCAAACCAAGTGAAACAATACATGTGAAAGCATATTCAATGTTAAAAGAAAAATGTAACTAGAACAGCACAGTGATAATTAAAAGAAGTACAATAACAGTGAAAGATGAACAAAGGGCTTTTATCTTTGACTCAGGAAGAGTTTATTATTGGATTGGAGATGAAAGTCTGTGCTATAGGGGGTTAAAACTGTGGCAGTGTAATCGGGCCCACTTGTGCCTTGCTTTAAATGTAATTAATGCATGTCAAAAAAGAACAAAAGTGTGAATAACTTTTCGTCACCAAAAGACAAAAACGATCTCATGTTTTAGATGTTCTGCAATTGGTAATAGCAGGCTTATGAAATCTTTTTAATGCACAGCTCAAAACTCAGGCTTGGATCAAAAATACAGGATCCAGGAGGCAGGTATCACGCTGGCAAATTAAAAATGTGCAAGCAACAAAACTCTGGATGAGAACACACAGGTGGTGATCCTAAAACCGAGTCATTCCTCTACCTCAGCTTAAACACACCATAGATGTGATAAAGAGAAAGACAGACTTTCAGCATCAAGTTCTCCCTGAATCTGCTTGCAGAGACGACAGGAAATAAAAATGGGGCTGGAAATAAAAATGGGGGAGGAAAAGTGGCCGCCCCCTTCCACAGATGCGCTGCACCAATCACAGTGTGCTGGTAATAAGACTGGTGGATACCGTTCAAGCCATACAATATACTCCAATCCCCGCTGGCCTATTCATTTTCTATCAGACTACAGCCGATGTTGCACAGAGTGGAGTCAGAGGAAGACCTTTCGTACGTGGCTTCGACGTGCAGTCCGCGAGCACCTGATTGACCAGCAGGGGTCGCTGAGGAGCAATGCGACACGGACCCGTATCTGACTGAACCTCCCTGTACCCTGGGCAACATAATGACCAACTGTGTAACCCTGGGCAACATAATGACCAACTGTGTAACCCTGGGCAACACAATGGCCAACTGTGTATGTGTCCTGTGGAGCTACCAGCCCCAGTCGGCACTGGCGCAGCCCAGACTCAGTCCCAGATCACGCAGCTCATCTCTGCACTACAGCCTGGCACCTTAGCCGAATGCGCCACCCAGCAGCCCCTCCCTCCCTGTTGTGACCGCCCCGGCACGGATGGCGGGACTCACGGACGATCATGCGCGCGCACACGTCGCAGAACTTGGGCTTCTTGCAGTAGTGGTCCTTAAACTTGTGCGGCTTGTCGTTCACCGGCTTCACTCGGCTCAGCAGGGGGAGGCTCCTCCTTCTCCTCTTCCTCAACCTCTTCATCGTAGATGAAGTACACCTGACAGGGGAGGGGCACCACTTTAAACACACGTGTGTGAAGTATACATTTGTAGAGGGGCGTTTCACATTAAGTAGAGTCTTGCTCATCTCTTTTGTATTCTGTGGTTTTATGCCAGTGTGATACCGAAGCTACCCAACACCACGCTGACTGCAGGTCTCACACACAGTGATTTCAGAGGTGTTTTGTTGCTAGGCAGGCTTTAGAGTATTTCTGCCCATTCTGAGCGAGATACAGGACAAGGACAGAGAGGCCACAGGCTGTGTGCTGAGGGAGTACATTTTTTTCCCAGAAAGCTTGTTACTAAAAAAAGCCTCATTCTTCAGCAAAGCACTGCAGTCTGACAGCCTCTCCTGTTACCGAGCACTTAGCAGAGGCTAACACGGGTAGTCCTGACAAACACAGGTAGCCCAGGCTAACACAGGTAGCTCTGGCTAACACAGGTAGTCCAGGCTAACACAGGTAGCTCTGGCTAACACAGGTAGCCCAGGCTAACACAGGTAGTCCAGGCTAACACAGGTAGTCCTGACAAACACAGGTAGCCCAGGCTAACACAGGTAGCCCTGGCTAACAAAGCCCTTCTTCTCCTGCTAGGCCACGCCAGGGGGCGTCCAGGCCTTCTCTGGTCCTGTCTGATCGTGTCTGATTGTGTCTGACCCTGTCTAACCATGTCTGACCATGTCTGACTGTGTCTAATCGTGTCTGACCCTGTCTGATCGTGTCTGATTGTGTCTGACCCTGTCTGACCCTCTCTGACCCTGTCTGATCGTGTCTGATTGTGTCTTACCATGTCTGACCCTCTCGGACCCTGTCTGATCATGTCTGATTGTGTCTGGCCGTGTCTGACCCTCTCTGAACATGTCTGACTGTGTCGGATCGTGCCTAATCGTGTCTGACCGTGTCTGATTGTGTCTAATCATGTCTGGCCCGCTCTGACCGTGTCTGGTCCTCTCTGACTGTGTCTGTGGTCATTGTTTTGGCTAATGACAAAGTTCAGGCTGGAACCATTGACGTTAACTCCGCCATTCAAATCTGTGACCCTGACAGACGCCGTGTACTTAAAAGGGCCAGTGTCCCACGAGGGTTTGACAGCCTCCCCTGGCATGTGCGTGAACACACAGCCCCCCCCCCCCCCCCCCCCCCCCCCCCCCCCCCCCCCCCCCCCCCCCCCCCCCCCCCCCCCCCCCCTCGGTGCCTCCAAGTTCAGAGTGTCCTTCTCCAGCTGCTCCTATTTTAATTTCCTCTGCGCCAATTACGGATTCAGCCTCCCCTTTCTCTCATCTGCGATTCGGGGACTTAAAACAGCGCCCGGCTCTCTGGGCCTGGGCTAGCATCGCTGTTATTTTCAGCCGTCGTCTTTGAAGTGCGCTGAGCAGCCTGTTCCCCAGCCCCAGCTACTCCACAGACGACTCCCTTACAAAGGCGCTCATTAGCATTTATTTATCTTACACCAAGTCTCTCTGCTGTCAGTCACCAAATTAATACAAGGGTTCATAAGTGCTGATAATGACAAGACAGCGACCTTTCAAATTAAATTATGGATTTCAGCAGCAGCGGATTTAAATGATTTCATTGATTGAGAGACCTGTTTTGAATGCTTAAGGGTTAAGTGGATTATTATTTTTTATTACACTGTATTTGAAAAGACGAGGCATTGTGAGAAGGGTGATTTTGCAATGTGTCCTCTCTGGGCAAAAATGAAAGACACAAATACATACAATACAACCCCCCCCCAAACAGACACACACACACACACACACACCTCTCTCTCTTTCTCTCTCTCTCTCTTCTCTCCTGCTCTCTCTCTATCCCTCTTTTCATTTGCTCTCTCTCTCTGTCTCTCCCTTTCTCCTTGATGGTTCGGCCATAACTCACGTAATGCAGTTTCAGAGTGAGAAATGCTGGTTCAAAGGAAACAAGACTGGCAATTTAAAAAAAAAAAAATGGAATAATGTTATTGAGTAATTTTTTTACAAAAAGAACACTTAACAAATGTAACCACTGTTTCCATAAAACGCGTTACTAGTGGTTGAGCACTTCACTCTGAATCTGAAATAAACTGCGGTAGCCATTCTGAAACTCGATAGTTTGTACTGAAGACGTTAAACTGTACCGTTGGTTGAAGACACTTCGGTACGAGCTGGTCTTTAGGGAACAATAGCAAGCTCAGGGCTCAGGTACGCCCACACCCACACACTGCCCCTGGTCAACGTTACACATGCACCCCATACCGTACATGTTCTCCTACATTTACCACCTTTGCTACATCTCAACAATACATTACATGGACTTTAACTGCAATGCGTGTCATGAAGTTATGTGAGTACTGAACTGGCGTCTGTAGCTACAGACATATAGCTCACCAGAGGAATCCATCTCATCCCTTCTCCCGTAAGCATAGGAAAAGGAGTAATCCTATCCCACCCCAAGCCTCAGTTCAATTTCCTCAAGCCTTCTTCTCTCTCTCATCTGTCCATCTTTGTCCCCCCCACCACCACCACCAAACTCCCTCTCTGCCACACATACACTCTCTCTCTCTCACTCTCACTCTCTCTTTCACACATAGACACACGCACTCTTTCTCTCTCACACACACACAGATATACACACTCTCTCTCACACACACACACACACACTCTCTCTCTCTCTCACACACACACACACACTCTCTCTCTCTCTGTCTCACACACACACACACTCTCTCTCTCTCTCACACACACCACACACACACACTCTCTCTCTCACACACACACACACACTCTCTCTCTCTCTGTCTCACACACACACACACTCTCTCTCTCTCTCACACACACCACACACACACACTCGGCATCACATCAGCGGGGAATTAAGCAGGCTCTTTAAATAGCGCTGAACAGAGACTCGTAAAACTCAAAGCAGTGGCTTGCGGAAAGTGCCTTTGCATTATATTTAGAAGCGGTTCCAGACACGGTTAGCCTGCCAATCCCAGATTCAGAGCCATAACTCAGCACATGCCTCATTAAGAGCACAATGCAGTGTTTGTTTTTTCCACTCACGCAGCTGGTTATTGGCCCAGACCACCAGTGATAACGCAGTCATTGGACATCTTCCCGCTTATGCAGCTGGTTATTGGCCCAGACCACCAGTGATAACGCAGTGATTGGACATCCCCCGCGCATGCAGCTGGTTATTGGCTCAGACCGCCAGTGATAACGCAGTGATTGGACATCTCCCGCTCATGCAGCTGGTTATTGGCTCAGACCGCCGGTGATAACGCAGTGATTGGTCATCTCCCGCTCATGCAGCTGGTTATTGGCCCAGACCACCAGTGATAACGCAGTGATTGGACATCTCCCGCTTGAGTGCTAAAAAAAAATCACACATCCACCCCAATTCTTATTTGTCGCTTTCTGAAGTTGTAGAAGGAGAGAGCAGGCGATTGGCTGAGGCTGGCCGCGAGAGTGCGATGCGATTGGACACCTCGCGGCTCACCGTGTTGTCCTCCTCTTTCACCACGTTGTCCGGAGCTGGCGGGTTGTCATGGATGTCCAGAGAGTCCTTATCGTCGAGCCTGAAACGCAGACCCAGCATGCAAAGCGTCAGGCAGCCAGAGGGAGGCAGCTAAGCTCGCAGGAACAGGTGTGCACAAAACGCAGCTACTTACACCAAGCACACAGCCAAAAACTGCATACACCCAGCAAATTCATTTCAGACTAGTACCGTCCAAACCCATGTCAAATATGACCAAACCAAACTGGGTCAAATATGCCCAAACCTGGGTAAAATATGTCCAAACCAAACTGGGTAAAAATATGACCAAACCAAACTGGGTCAAATATGTCCAAACCGAGATCAAATATGTCCAAACCTGGGTCAAATATGTCAGAACCCAGGTCAAATATGTCCAAATCAAAGCGGGGCAAATATCTCCTAACCTGGGTCAAATATGTCCAGACCTAGGTCAAATATGTCCAAATCATATCAGGCCAAATATCTCCTAACCTGGGTCAAATGTGTCTAGACCTAGGTCAAATATGTCCAAATCATATCAGGCCAAATATCTCCTAACCTGGGTCAAATGTGTCTAGACCTAGGTCAAATATGTCCAAATCATATCAGGCCAAATATCTCCTAACCTGGGTCAAATGTGTCTAGACCTAGGTCAAATATGTCCAAATCATATCAGGTCAAATATCTCCAAACCTGGGTCAAATATGTCGACCTAAGGCAAAAATATGTACAGACCCTGTTTGCCATAAACCTGGATTGTTCATAATTACTTCATTACCTCCTTTCACCATAAACAGGCTCAGGAACAGCCCCCGTGTGGAAACAGGCTTATCCCAGCAGGAGGGCTGTTCTGAAATCATCTCGTGTGTCATCCTCCACAATTAGCAACACACTGGAGGTGAACTATGATCAATGTGTAGGGTACGCGGCCCCCCCGTCCCGTGCCCCCCCCCCCCCCCCCCCCCCCCCCCCCCCCCCCCCCGATCAATTCCCCCGGCCCTGCATGCCAGGGGGCAGGAAGGACTGTGACATCAAAGCAGGCTGGCAGCTGCCAAGACCCGTATTTCCACCAGAAACAGTTTGCCTCGTGATGCGTGCCTGTAGCCGAATTGCGATTGGTTTCTGCGTGCCTGTGGCTGAATTGTGAACAGTTCCTTCATGCCTGAGGCTGAATCGTGATTGGCTGTCCACAGCAGCTGTGTCCTGGCAGAATTCCAGGGGTTTCCAGAACACACGGGCAGGGGTGGTGAATGCTCCTGCCAAGCTCACCTTCAGGGTGAATTGTTTTTGTAAAAATAAACATGAACCTATTTTTTGTTATTAATTTAACTAAAAGCATTTTTCATGTCTTTTCTCATGTTTATAAACTTATTATGATATATTATCACTCAGAAACAAGGATAGAGACCAGAATATTGAACCCCATTAAACCCGATCCTCAGCAATACCCCAAGATCTTCTGCCTGTCTTTACGAGAACAGACCTCTGTCAGCAAAAATAAGTAAATAAAATGAAAAATCAACCAAAGTCTTTCAAAACACTAAAAACCCGTCTCCAGTAAAACTGAGCTGAAAGCTTCTGATCTGCAACAGGACTCGGGTCCGACACCTGGCCAGGCTCCGGCCCAAACCTGGCCCACCCCTGGCTCAATCCCAGCACCAAACCTGACCCAAACCCAGCATGAACCCGGCCCAATCCCAGCCCAAACCTGACCCAATCCCAGCCCAATCCCAGCCCAAACCCAACCCAAACCCAGCACAAACCCAACCCAATCCCAGCCCAAAACCCAGCACAAACCTAGCACAAACCCAGCCCAATCCCAGCCCAAACCCAGCCCAATCCCAGCCCAAACCCAGCCCAATCCCAGCCCAATCCCAGCCCAAACCTGGCCCAAAGCCCAATCCTAGCCCAAACTGACCCAATCCCAGCCCAATCCCAGCCCAAACCTGGCCCAATCCCAGCCCAATCCCAGCCCAAACCTGACCCGCTGCCAGGCCGGCAGTGACATCCACACCATGAATGGCGAACACAGGGCTCTGAAAGAAACCGGCTTGGCAATCACACTGAGGGACCAATCCCAGAGGGACCCAAACCTCAGCCCACCCAGCCCAAACCTGACCCGCTGCCAGGCCGGCAGTGACATCCACACCGTGAATGGCGAACACACGGCTCTGAAAGAAACCGGAGCCACACTGGGGACACACAGACTCAGGACTCACACTGGGGAGGGACACACAGACTCACACTGGGGGGGGGGGGACAGGTACACTGGGAGAGACTCACACTGAGGAACAGACACACAGACTGAGGGACAGACACACAGACTCACACTGGGGGACAGACACACAGACTCACACTGAGGGACAGACACACAGACTCACACTGGGGACAGACACACAGACTCACACTGAGGGACAGACACACAGACTCACACTGGGGACAGACACACAGACTCACACTGGGGGAAGCACCTCACATTACTGCTCTTCAATGCTGTAATCCAGAGCCACTAACCACACAAACACAAGTGCACAGATGAGGGATCACCGTACATTACTGCCATTCAATAAGTCCACACAGAACAAGGGTGAGGGATCACCGTGCAGTAAGTCCCCGAAGGCTGAAAGCACAGCTCTAAGACTCACAGCAAGTGTGAGAAGAGCAGACTCCATTATTTAGTGTTCACTAGGCTCGCTGTCAGAGTTACACAAACAAGAACAGAGCTACCCTAGCGAGCATTAAACTGCTACACAAGACCGAAGAACAGCGGGCTCTGAACAAAAAGACCCCGGGCGGACAGCTGAGTCCACGGAGAGGAAGAGGAGAGGAGGAGGAAGACTCACTGGTCATACTGGGCCATGGTTCACCGAGGACCAGCCTTCTTCTGGGACAGCTCTGTGGGGAAAGGGTTAAAGCTCAGATGGATCCAGTAACAGCTGCCATCTTCTGTTTTGCAGTTTTATTTCTGACAGTTCAGTGAACAGTGTTGTAACTCAACTCTCATTTGAGCTTCATTGTTCTTCCACAGTGAACGGTTTAGTTTACAGTTTACAGGCATATAGCAGACGCTCTTATCCAGAACGACTTACATTGTATCCAATTATACAGCTGGATATATACTGGAGCAAAGCAAGTTAAGTATATTGCTCAAGGGTACAATGGCGGTGTCCTACCGGGGAATTGAACCTGCAACCTTTAGGTTACAAGATCAACTCCTTAGCCATTATACTACACTTCCGCCTGAACGGTCGATCGGGGAGCCTCACCCAAAGCGACTAACACTCGGAAGTTTCACAGAAGTGTCAGAAATCACTCCCCGCAGCACCGAAAAACAGGCCAGAATCGATCCAGTAACAGAGACCGGTTATCATTCCTGTGCACACACACACACCCAGGACTTACCGCAACAAAGCGGCGTCTATTCTGGGGGCAGCAACTCGATCTGCTAAGGGTTAAAAATGGAGCGACACAGGCACCTCACAAACTGCTCATTACGGGCCTCAAAAGTCTCTAATCTGTAGGCAGCGGCATCAGAAAAAGTCGCTGTCCTTTAACACAAACTCACTACCGATCAAAAAATAAAAATTAAAAGTAGCCTTTATCCACCACAAGAAAACACACTAAAAACAACCTTAAAAGACAAACTTGGTCTGTATACAGGTGAGCGTTATAGACAGACATACTGTCTGGCATGTCCTAGTGTGTTCGCATTATTTTATGTTGCCTTCTTGAACAGAAACCCCCGGAAAGAGATAACAGTCTGACTGAGGTATTCTTTCTAATGGATAAAGGAGCAGTATAAACAGATACATGCACACACATCCCAGCACACACACAGTGGATATAACTGACCGTAGGTCTTACGTGTCCGGAGGGGTACTCGCTGGCCAGTGGACTGCTGTCTCTGCGAGGGTCAGCACAGGACTGGCACGCAAACCATGACACACACACACACACACACACACACACAACCATTCTTGTCCTTTTATGCAGACCAATTTCCAGAAGCCCCTCCAAGCCAACAGGTGGGGGACTGACTGAGGAATGGTCCTTGCAGTGTGTGTGTGTGTGTGTGTGTGTGTGTGTGTATGTATGTATGTATGTATGTGTGTGTGTTTGCATGTATGTGTATGTGTGTCTGTGTGTATGTGTGGTGTGTGGCATGTGTGTGTGTGTTTGTATGTATGTGAATGTGTCTGTGTGTGTATGTATGTATGTGTGTGTGTGTGGTGTGGCATGAGTGTGTGTATGTGGCTGTGTGTGAGTGTGTTTGTATGTGTGTGTGTATATTTGTGTGTGTGTGTATGTGGTTGTGTGTGTGTTTGTATGTATGTGTGTATGCATCTTTGTGTGTGTTTGTATGTGTGTGTATATTTGTGTGTGTGTGTGTGTGCGCGTCCGCTTGAGAATTTGGGACAGCTGAACTCAAGTGCCACACAGCTGACGGACAGAAATCAGACCCCCCCCCCTCCCGTTTGACAACTGGTCATAACCCCCCCCCCCCCCCCCCCCCCCCACCATACACAAAGAGTCAAAACCGCACACTGTCACTGCAGTAATAAACACCGTTAGGAAACGGCTCCACTGCACCACACATCAGTGCACCAGCCCAGGACCTGCACAGCAGCAAGGCTGGCTTTTCTTAATTGGCACTTAATTAATCAATTAAAGCAGTTATTAAATTATCTTATTATTATTATTGTTATTATTATTAATAATAATAATAATAATAATAATAATAATAATAATAATAATAATAATAATAATAATAATGTCAGTTATTATAAGGTATTACACAGTCTATTGCAGCTGCCACGACAAAACTCTTCTCTAGTTTGTAGTTAGTGTTGTTGTTGTGTCTGTAAGCGACTGCTGCTTTCTTGGCCAGGTCTCTCTTGAAAAAGAGATTTCTAATGTCAATGAGACTAACCTGATTAAATAAACGTTAAATAAAAAATAAAATAGTGAGATTAGCTTCCTGTAATCCGATTGGTTCAAGCAAGATTTAGCCAGTGTTATGTCATAGGCCAATGACTGGGTTGGCTTGAATTGGGGTCTCCGATCAGATTGCCAACTAGAAGAGACCATGAGTCATCAGAAGGAGAAAAGCACAACTCTGGAACTTGGGAAGAATTATCTCACATCACAGTGCCAACCTGGTCATGCTCACTTTACTGTAGGGTTATGAGCAACCTGGTCATGCTCACTTTACTGTAGGGTTATGAACAACCAGGTCATGCTCACTTTAGTGTAGGGTTATGAGCAACCAGGTCATGCTCACTTTAGTGTAGGGTTATGAGCAACCTGGTCATGCTCACTTTAGTGTAGGGTTATGAGCAACCTGGTCATGCTCACTTTAGTGTTGGGATATGAACAACCTGGTCATGCTCACATTACTGTAGGGTTATGAGCAGCCTGTCAGACTCATAGTGCTGTAAGGTTATGAGCAGCCTGGTCAGGCTCATAGTGCTGTAAGGTTATGAGCAGCCTGGTCAGGCTCATAGTGCTGTAAGGTTATGAGCAGCCTGGTCAGGCTCATAGTGCTGTAAGGTTATGAGCAGCCTGGTCAGGCTCATAGTGCTGTAAGGTTATGAGCAGCCTGGTCAGGCTCATAGTGCTGTAAGGTTATGAGCAGCCTGGTCAGGCTCATAGTGCTGTAAGGTTATGAGCAGCCTGGTCAGGCTCATAGTGCTGTAAGATTATGAGCAGCCTGGTCAGGCTCATAGTGCTGTAAGGTTATGAGCAGCCTGGTCAGGCTCATAGTGCTGTAAGGTTATGAGCAGCCTGGTCAGGCTCATAGTGCTGTAAGGTTATAAGCAGCCTGCTCAGGCTCATAGTGCTGTAAGGTTATGAGTGGCTTGGTCAGGCTCATAGTGCTGTAAGGTTATGAGCAGCCTGGTCAGGCTCATAGTGCTGTAAGGTTATGAGCAGCCTGGTCAGGCTCATAGTTCTGTAAGGTTATGAGCAGCCTAGTCAGGCTCATAGTGCAGTAAGGTTATGAGCAGCCTGGTCAGGCTCATAGTGCTGTAAGGTTATGAGCAGCCTGGTCAGGCTCATAGTGCTGTAAGGTTATGAGCAGCCTGGTCAGGTTCATAGTGCTGTAAGGTTATGGGCGGCCTGGTCAGACTCATAGTGCTGTAAGGTTATGAGCAGCCTAGTCAGGCTCATAGTGCTGTAAGGTTATGAGCAGCCTGGTCAGGCTCATAGTGCTGTAAGGTTATGAGCAGCCTGGTCAGGCTCATAGTGCTGTAAGGTTATGAGCAGCCTGGTCAGGCTCATAGTGCTGTAAGGTTATGAGCAGCCTGGTCAGGCCGTTAACAGCACCCCTTTAAGAGCATGGACCTGACAGTGGAAGCCAAGCGCAATTTAAAATCAGATTAGGGTTGGGTGGTTTCCGGTTTTGCCGGTCGGGTCCGGTCCGGTGTACGAACTTAAACCGGTTTGATTTTATGCGAACCGACAGAACCAGCATTTGTCATTATGAGATGTTCTGGCAAATTAAAAAGTAGCCTATATGAGCAACCTGTGCCGACAGTGCTAAAACCAACTTGTATTGCATTAGTAATAAGCAATATGACAATGTGATTAACATAATATTATGTTTGTTTAAAAATGGAGCCACTAGTGTCTGAGTGCAAAAAAAAAAAAAAAAAAAAAAAAAAAAGACTGACAGGCCTTGCGAATTTAGTGCCGAGGCCGGCAACAAGGAGATCCAATTTCAGTATTCTCATTATGTTCCCCTCGGGAGTGGCTGAGTCACATGCGACACCTAGTGGCAAAATCCGGTATTACCGGTCTGGTTCGGTATTTGGTTTAATATCAAACTGGTTTGAAAATGTTTACATTGGTCCAACCCTAATCCAGATCCAAGTTCATCTTCCCAGTGCATTTTCCAAGAAGACGTGGATGTCTCCCCTCTCAGATTCTTTCGACCAATCAGAGACGGCCACATGGCCAAGATGCACACACCGAGACACCAGAAATGCAGACGACACAGGTTTTTCTCCTCTTTTATATTTTTAAAAACAAACAAAAAAATAACAGATTAAATAAAATTTACAGTAGACATATGCAATCATTGTGCACTTTTTAAATACTTCTGATACGTTCTGCACAGCTGTCAACGAAAAACGCAAACACAATTAGGGGAGGGAGAGGGGCGGGGTCAAAGGGGAGAGGGGGGCGGGGTCAGGACTGAAAACCAGGGAGCAAAGGGGGAAAAAATCACTGAATATATAGATTTCTTTAAATCCTTACATCACTTATATAAATATATTGAACTAAAAAAAAAAAAAAACAGAAAAAAATCTTGTGGAAAACAAAAAAAAAACAGCGCAATACAGAAACCACAACAGCAGTATAAGGCTAACAGAAAGCAGAGAGAGTGAGAGAAGGAGAGAGAGAGAAAAGGATAAGGAGAGAAGGAGGAGAAAGGGAGAGAGGGAGAGAGAAAGGGAGAGAGAGGGAGAGAGAAATAGGGGGAGGGAGGGAGAGAGAGAGAGAGAGACAGAGAGAGAGGGGGAGACACTGTGCGTATGAGACTATAAAAGTAAGTGAGAGACCGTGGGAGTGTCAGACAGAAGAGAGGCGGTGTGATGGAAGGGTGGACAGAGGAGGAGAGGGAGAAACGGGGAGGACAGAGAGCAGAGTGAGCGGAGGGGGAGAGAGGGAGAAAGAATGAGGGAGGGCTAAAGAGAAAGGGCGAGGGGCAGAGAGATGGGAAGACAGAGCGGAGGGAGAATATGAAAGAGACAGAGAGAGAGAGGGTGGGCATTGGAGCAGACTGGCTGAAGTTGACTGTCCCGTGTCCGTGTGTGTGTGTGTGTGCGTGCGTGTGTGTGTGTGCGTGTGTGTGTGTGTGTGTGCGCGCTACGCGATCCTGTCCGCTTGTCTTTGTGTGTGTGCGTAAGGAGTCGGCGTGGGCACACGTTTCCGACGGCAACACATCGATCATGTCCCTGTGTGCTCTTCTGGTAAAAACCAAACAAAAAAACCACAAAAAAAGACTAATTAATCAAAAACAAAAAAACCATTTCATGTTTGAAAACCCCCCTCCCCCCCACCCCACACAAATCTGGGACCATCTCCTCCGTTCTTCTCCTCTTCTTTACCTCTCCGTACTAACAACACTCCCTTCTTCCCCTGTTCTGTTCCTATGCTCTCTTTCTCTCACCCCCCCTCTCTCCTCACTAAGAGCTGGCTCTCTTCCCCGCTCCCTCTTTCCCCCTCTCCCTCTCTCCCCCTTCCCTCTCCTCACTGAGAGCTGGCTCTCTCCACCCCTCCCTCTCTCCCCCCTCCCGCTCTCCTCCCTGCCTCTGACGCTCCTTCTTCCCCTCTCTTTCCCCTCCCTCTCCCCCCTCTCTCTCTCCTCACCTGGGAGCTGGCTCTCTTCCCCCTCCCCTCTCCCCTCCCCCCCTCCCCTCTCTCCCTCACTGTGGAGCTGGCTCTCTCCACCCCCCCCCCCTCACTGGGAGCTGGGCTCTCTCTCTCCCCCCCTCACCCCCCCCTCACTGGGAGCTGGCTCTCTCTCCCCCCCTCCCTCCTCCCCCCCTCCCCTCTGGCTCTCCCCCCAGAAAAACAAAACCCAAAAAAAAAAAAACCTCCCCCCCCCCCCTCACTGGAGATGCTGGCTCTCTCCCCCCTCCCCCCCTCCCCCCCCCTCCCCTTCTCTCCCCCCCTCCCCCCCCCCCTCCTCTCTCCCCTCCCCCCTCCTTGGAGCTGGCTCTCCCCTCTCCCCCCTCCCCCCCCCTCACTGAGAGCTGGCTCTCTCCCTCTCCCCCCCCCCCCCCTCTCTCTCTCCCCCCCCCCCCCCCCCTCACTGGAGCTGGCTCTCTCTCCCCCCCCCCTGGCTCTCTCCTCCACCCCCCCCCCTCACTGGGATCTGGCTCTCCCCTCTCCCCCCCCCGCCCCCCATGGGAGCCCTCCCCTCCCCCCCTCCCCCCCCCCTCACTGGAGAGCCCTCTCCCTCTCTCCCCCCTCCCCTCACTGGGAGCCTGGCTCTCCCCCCCCCCCCCCCCCCCCTCACTGGGAGCTGGCTCTCCCCCCCCCCCCCCCTCACTGGGAGCTGGCTCTCTCTCCCCCCCCCCCCCCCCTCCCCCCCCCCCCCCTCACTGGGAGCTGGCTCTCCCCCCCCCCCCCCCCTCACTGGGAGCTGGCTCTCTCCCCCCCCCCCCCCCCCCCCTCACTGGGAGCTGGCTCTCCCCCCCCCCCCCTCCCCCCCCCCCCAACAAGCCCCCTCACTGGGAGCTGGCTCTCCTCTCCCCCCCCCCCCCCCTCACTGGGAGCTGGCTCTCTCCCCCCCCCCCCCCCCCCCCTCACTGGGAGCTGGCTCTCTCTCCCCCCCCCCCTCACTGGGAGCTGGGCTCTCTCTCCCCCCCCCCCCCCCCCCTCACTGGGAGCTGGCTCTCTCTCCCCCCCCCCCCCCCTCACTGGGAGCTGGCTCTCTCCAGGATTCGCAGGTCATAGTTCTTTTTGGCGGCGCGCAGTTTGAAGAGGCCGCCGCCGCTGTTGTTGAGTTTGAAGGAAGCGCTCTGGGCGGCCATGGTGCTGGGGAACACGGCCACCACCGTGTACAGGTGGGCGGGGTCGGAGGCCTCGCTCCGCCCCCCCGGCCCGCCCCCGCAGGCCGCCGAGCCCCGCCCGCCCTGGCTGTCCTTCAGCCACTGGATCTTGGCGCCGCACAGCGAGAGCTGGTTGAAGAGCTTCTCGGCCTCTGGGCGCGAGATCCCCTCAGGCAGGTCTGTCACCTCCAGCACCCGGCTCACCACTGCCAGGGAGACAGGCCAAACAATACACTTAGGCTAGAGAGAATGTGTGTGTGTGTGTGTGTGTGTGTGTGTGAGAGTGAGTGAGTGTCTGTGTGTATGTGTGTGTGAGAGTGTGTGCGTGTTAGTGTCTGTGTGTGTCTGTGTGTGTGAGAGTGTGTGTGCGTGTTAGTGTCTGTGTGTGTGTGTGAATGTGGGAAAGGGTAAAGTATTTCAGGTAAATGTGTGAGTATGTGTGAGTATGTGGGAGCATGAATTAGTATGTGGGAACATGTGTGAGTATGTGTGAGTACATGTGTGAGTGTGTGTGAGTATGTGGGAGTATGTGGGAACATGTGTGAGTATGTGTGAGTATGTGGGAACGTGTAAGTATGTGTATGTGATCGTATGTGTGAGTATGTGTGAGTACATGTGGGAGTGTGTGTGAGTATGTAGGAACATGTGTGAGTATGTGGGAGTATGTGTGAGTATGTGGGAATATGTGTGAGTATGTGATTGTATGTGTATGTGATCGTATGTGTAAGTATGTGTGAGCGTGTGTGAGTATGTAGGAACGTGTGAGTATGTGTATGTGTGAGTATGAGGGAAAATGAGTGAGTGTGTGTGAGTATGTGTGAATATGTCTGAGTATGTGTGAGTATGTGAGTATGTGTGGATGTGTGTATGTGGGAGTGTGTGTGAGTATGTGAGAACGTGTGAGTATGTGTGAATATGTGTAAGTATGTGTGGGTATGTGTAAGTATGTGTAAGTATGTGTGAGTATGTGGGAATCAGTGTGAGTATGTGGGAATATGTGTGAGTATGTGATTGTATGTGTATGTGATCGTATGTGTAAGTATGTGTGAGCGTGTGTGAGTATGTAGGAACGTGTGAGTATGTGTATGTGTGAGTATGAGGGAAAATGAGTGAGTGTGTGTGAGTATGTGTGAATATGTCTGAGTATGTGTGAGTATGTGAGTATGTGTGGATGTGTGGATGTGTGTATGTGGGAGTGTGTGTGAGTATGTGAGAACGTGTGAGTATATGGGAACATGTGTGAGAATGTGTGAATATGTGTAAGTATGTGTGGGTATGTGTGGGTATGTGTAAGTATGTGTAAGTATGTGTGAGTATGTGGGAATCAGTGTGAGTATGTGTGAGTATGAGGGTGTATGTGGGAGCATGTGTGAGTATGTGGGAACATGTATGTGTGAATATGTGTAAGTATGTGTGAGTATGTGGGAGTGTGTGTGAGTACGTGTGAGTATGAGGGAGTATGTGTGAATATGCGTGAGTATGTGTGAGCACGAGAGAGTATGTGTGAGTATCAGAAAGTATGTGTGAGTATGTGGGAGTTTGTGGGAACTTGTGCGAGTATGAGGGATGTGTGTGAATATGTGTGAGTTTGTGTGAGTATGTGGGAATCAGTGTGAGTATGTGTGAGTATGTGGGAACATGTGTGAGTGTGTTAGCATGAGGGAGTATGTGTGAGTATGAGGGAGTATGTGGGAGTTTGTGCGAGTATGTGGGAACGTGTGTGAGTATGTGTGAATATGTGTAATGGTATGTATGTGTGGGTATGTGTAAGTATGTGTGAGTATGTGGGAATCAGTGTGAGTATGTGTGAGTATGAGGGTGTATGTGGGAGCATGTGTGAGTATGTGGGAACATGTATGTGTGAATATGTGTAAGTATGTGTGAGTGTGTGTGAGTATGTGTGAGTATGAGGGAGTATGTGTGAATATGTGTGAGTATGTGTGAGCACGAGGGAGTATGTGTGAGTATCAGAAAGTTTGTGTGAGTATGTGGGAATCAGTGTGAGTATGTGTGAGTATGTGGGAACATGTGTGAGTGTGTGAGCATGAGGGAGTATGTGTGAGTATGAGGGAGTATGTGGGAGTTTGTGCGAGTATGTGGGAACGTGTGTGAGTATGTGTGAATATGTGTAAGTATGTGTGGGTATGTGTAAGTATGTGTGAGTATGTGGGAATCAGTGTGAGTATGTGTGAGTATGAGGGTGTATGTGGGAGCATGTGTGAGTATGTGGGAACATGTATGTGTGGATGTGTGAATATGTGTAAGTATGTGTGAGTGTGTGTGAGTATGTGTGAGTATGAGGGAGTATGTGTGAATATGTGTGAGTATGTGTGAGCACGAGGGAGTATGTGTGAGTATCAGAAAGTTTGTGTGAGTATGTGGGAATCAGTGTGAGTATGTGTGAGTATGTGGGACCGTGTGAGTGTGTGAGCATGAGGGAGTATGTGTGAGTACGAGGGAGTATGTGTGAGTATGTGGGAATATGTGATCGTATGTGTATGTGATCGTATGTGTGAGTATGTGTGAGTACATGTGGGAGTGTGTGTGAGTATGTGGGAATGTGTGAGAGTACATGCGAGTATGGAGTATGTGTGAGTACATGTGTGAGTGTGTGTGAGTATGTGGGAACATGTGTGAGTATGTGTGAGTATGTGGGAACATGTGTGAGTACGTGGGAGTATGTGTGAGTATTTGATCGTATGTGTATGTGACCGTATGTGTGAGCGTGTGTGAGTATGTGGGAACGTGTGAGTATGTGTATGTGTGAGTATGAGGGGGAATGAGTGAGTGTGTGTGAGTATGTGTGAATATGTGGGAACATGTATGTGTAAATATGTGTAAGCATGTGTGAGTATGTGGGAGTGTGTGTGAGTATGTGAGTATGTGTGGATGTGTGGATGTGTGTATGTGGGAGTGTGTGTGAGTATGTGAGAACGTGTGAGTATATGGGAACATGTGTGAGAATGTGTGAATATGTGTAAGTATGTGTGGGTATGTGTAAGTATGTGTAAGTATGTGTGAGTATGTGGGAATCAGTGTGAGTATGTGTGAGTATGAGGGTGTATGTGGGAGCATGTGTGAGTATGTGGTAACATGTATGTGTGAATATGTGTAAGTATGTGTGAGTATGTGGGAGTGTGTGTGAGTACGTGTGAGTATGAGGGAGTATGTGTGAATATGCGTGAGTATGTGTGAGCACGAGAGAGTATGTGTGAGTATCAGAAAGTATGTGTGAGTATGTGGGAACATGTGGGAACTTGTGCGAGTATGAGGGATTGTGTGTGAATATGTGTGAGTTTGTGTGAGTATGTGGGAATCAGTGTGAGTATGTGTGAGTATGTGGGAACATGTGTGAGTGTGTGAGCATGAGGGAGTATGTGTGAGTATGAGGGAGTATGTGGGAGTTTGTGCGAGTATGTGGGAACGTGTGTGAGTATGTGTGAATATGTGTAAGTATGTGTGGGTATGTGTAAGTATGTGTGAGTATGTGGGAATCAGTGTGAGTATGAGGGTGTACGTGGGAGCATGTGTGAGTATGTGGGAACATGTATGTGTGAATATGTGTAAGTATGTGTGAGTGTGTGTGAGTATGTGTGAGTATGAGGGAGTATGTGTGAATATGTGTGAGTATGTGTGAGCACGAGGGAGTATGTGTGAGTATCAGAAAGTTTGTGTGAGTATGTGGGAATCAGTGTGAGTATGTGTGAGTATGTGGGAACGTGTGAGTGTGTGAGCATGAGGGAGTATGTGTGAGTACGAGGGAGTATGTGTGAGTATGTGGGAATATGTGATCGTATGTGTATGTGATCGTATGTGTGAGTATGTGTGAGTACATGTGGGAGTGTGTGTGAGTATGTGGGAATGTGTGAGAGTACATGCGAGTATGGAGTATGTGTGAGTACATGTGTGAGTGTGTGTGAGTATGTGGGAACATGTGTGAGTATGTGTGAGTATGTGGGAACATGTGTGAGTACGTGGGAGTATGTGTGAGTATTTGATCGTATGTGTATGTGACCGTATGTGTGAGCGTGTGTGAGTATGTGGGAACGTGTGAGTATGTGTATGTGTGAGTATGAGGGGGAATGAGTGAGTGTGTGTGAGTATGTGTGAATATGTGAGTATGTGTGGATGTGTGTATGTGGGAGCATGTGTGAGTATGTGGGAACATGTATGTGTAAATATGTGTAAGCATGTGTGAGTATGTGGGAGTGTGTGTGAGTATGTGTGAGTATGAGGGAGTATGTGTGAATATGCGTGAGTATGTGTGAGCTCGAGGGAGTATGTGTGAGTATCAGAAAGTATGTGTGAGTATGTGGGAACATGTGGGAACTTTTGTGAGTATGAGGGATTGTGTGAGAATATGTGTGAGTTTGTGTGAGTATGTGGGAATGTGTGAGTGTGTGAGCATGAGGGAGTATGTGTGAGTATGTGGGAGTATGTGGGAGTTTGTGCGAGTATGTGCGAGTATGCGGGAACATGTTTGAGTATGTGTGAATATGTGTAAGTATGTGTGAGTACGAGGGAGTATGTGTGAGTATGAGGGAGTATGTGGGAGTATGTGTGAATACATGAGTATGTGTGAGTATGAGGGAGAATGAATGAGTATGTGCAAATGTGTGATTACGTGGGAATGTGTGAAAGTATGTAGGAGTATGTGTGAGTATGTGGGAATGTGTGTGAGTATGTGGGAATCAGTGTGAGTATGTGGGAGTATGTATATGTGGGAATCTGTGTGAACATGCGGGTGTCAGTGGCAATGCTTGGTAACCTGTGGGATATGTGGGATTCGGTTGGGATCATGTAAACTGGTGGGAATCGGTGTGAACATGTGAGAGCAGGTGAGGTTAGGCAGGTCTGAGGCAGTGTCTCACCCATGTCAGTGGTGCCCAGGTCTGTAGAAGCGGACTTCAGCGTCTGCCTCTTCCCCCGAGCCCCTGGTTTCATTCCTCCTTGGCTCTGGAACAGAACGCCAGTATAACACCGCTTACCATTACAGTCAAACACTCAGCATTGCCCACTGAAGAGTACACTGCAGCACAAAGACCAAAACAGAAGGTTCTGTTCTGTCATGTGGGCTGAGGGGACATAAGCTGGCAATGGGGAGTGTAATGCTAGCAACAGGGAGACACTGGTGTGCTAATGAGATCAGGGGAGACGGAGACACTGAGACTGCCAGGGTAACAGCAAGCTTCACAGGGATCACGGATAACACATTAGAGTGGGACCAAAGCCAGAGGGTAGCAGGAGGAACGGCGCCCCCTCAGGGCAGAGAGTGGAACAGCGCCCCCTCATGATAGTGGGGGGTACAGCGCCCCCGCAGGGCAGCAGGGGGAACAGCACCCCCTCAGAGTAGTAGGGGGAACAGGGCGGTAGGAGGAAGTGACAGTGCGCTGTGAGGCACTCACCTGGTGGGAGCTGTAGGAGGACTGGCTGTGCATGAGGGGAGGAGGACAGAGGCTGTACTGGAGGGGCTGTCCCAGCAGAGAGTAGCGCCCGTCCCCTGTGGAGAAGACACCATACAGCCGAGTGTGCACCGCACTTCCATAAAGAGGGGAACACTGTCTGCTGTGGGTGCATCAGTGCCATAACAGAGTAATGGTCTGTGCTGTAAGAGCGTAATTCTTTGTGTGTGGATCTGTAGCTGCAACAGTGTAATTCTGTGTGTGTGGATCAGCAGTGTCACAGTGTAATGGTGTGTGTGTGTGTGGATCTGTAGTGTAACAGTGTAATGGTGTGTGTGCGTGTGGATCTGTAGTGTCACAGTGTAATGGTGTGTGTGTGTGTGTGTGGATCTGTAGTGTAACAGTGTAATGGTGTGTGTGTGGATCTGTAGTGTAACAGTGTAATGGTGTGTGTGTGTGGATCTGTAGTGTATCAGTGTAATGGTGTGTGTGTGGATCTGTAGTGTAACAGTGTAATGGTGTGTGTGTGGATCTGTAGTGTAACAGTGTAATGGTGTGTGTGTGTGGATCTGTAGTGTAACAGTGTAATGGTGTGTGTGTGGATCTGTAGTGTAACAGTGTAATGGTGTGTGTGTGGATCTGGAGTGTAACAGTGTAATGGTGTGTGGGTCTGTAGTGTAACTGTATAATGATGTGTGTGTGTGGATCTGTAGTGTAACAGTGTAATGGTGTGTGTGTGGATCTGTAGTGTAACAGTGTAATGGTGTGTGTGTGTGTGGATCTGTAGTGTATCAGTGTAATGGTGTGTGTGTGGATCTGTAGTGTAACAGTGTAATGGTGTGTGTGTGGATCTGTAGTGTAACAGTGTAATGATGTGTGTGTGGGTCTGTAGTGTAACAGTGTAATGGTGTGTGTGTGGATCTGTAGTGTAACAGTGTAATGGTGTGTGTGTGGATCTGCAGTGTCACAGTGTAATGGTGTGTGTGTGGATCTGGAGTGTAACAGTGTAATGGTGTGTGTGTGTGGATCTGTAGAGTAACAGTGTAATGGTGTGTGTGTGTGGATCTGGAGTGTAACAGTGTAATGGTGTGTGTGTGGATCTGTAGTGTCACAGTGTAATGATGTGTGTGTGTGTGTGGATCTGTAGTGTAACAGTGTAATGGTGTGTGTGTGGATCTGGAGTGTAACAGGGTAATGGTGTGTGTGTGTGGATCTGCAGTGTCACAGTGCAATGGTGTGTGTGTGTGGATCAGTAGTGTAACAGTGTTAGGCGGGGGGGGCAGTACCTTGTGCAGGTCCGCCGGGCCGGGGGAACTGTGAGATGAGGGGCAGGGGGCCAAGGCCGGGGCAGATGCTGTTCAGGCTGCCGGAGGGGGAGGGGGTGGGGGACTGCGTGGGCGAGGCCAGGGGGCTGCTCAGCTGGTTACCGGCCTGAAACGAAAGAGGGCGGATTCAAAACACAGACATGCAGCTCAATCAGCCAATCTGGAGCTAACTAGCAACACCACCTTCAACAACCCAACTAACAACTAACAACATTACGGCTGCTGTTGTGTGTGTACATGTTCTGTGAGTCCCAAAGCCTGGAATCTGTTAATGCACAATTTTGATGCCAGTCTGTAAGGGGGGGTCTGGCTGGGGGGGGGGGGGGTGCTACATGTCGGCGTGCACAATTTCTCTGGCTTGTGTGCGTGTGTGTGTGTGTGCGTGTGTGTGTGTGTGTGTGTGTGTGTGTGTGTGTGTGTACCTGAGGGTTGGAGTCAGGCTTGTACAGCTCCCCAGGCTTGCTGGGTCTCTGCTCCAGGCTGTAGTATTTGCAGGGGTTCCACTGCACCATGGGGGGGTTCTGGGTCGGCTGGGGCCCATTGGGAACGCTCAGCTGCATTACCATCACCCCAGGGCCAGGGGGCGCCACACCTGACACAACACAACCACACACAGGACGACTCAGTCAAAGATGGAAGAGCCAATCAGAGATAAGCCGCTTTTCCACTGCATGGTACCAGCTCAACTCGACTCCACTCCACTCTACTCGCTTTTGAAACGCGTTGCTCTGACCAATCAGTGGTCTGCAGTGTTTTCACGTCACCTTTTGGTATAGCTTCAGCTCGCTTGGAACCTGGACGGAGGTGATACCAAAAAAAGTACCAGGTACCAGGTACTATCCACAACTTTTGCCCGATGGAAAACCAAGAAAGTCGAGTAGAGTTGAATCGAGTTGAGTCGACACCATTAGCTCTATACCCTAACTTAATTTGTGTCCTTAACACACCAGTCTGAACATTACTGTGTAAAAACATGCGTTTTCAAGTGAACCTAAACGAAAATGAAAACAGACCAATTGATTTGAAGCTTTGTGATCAATGGACTGAAGGGTTAACTGAAAGGTTTAGACTTACGTATTGATAGATGTCTAAACCCTAAACCCTGCAGAAATAGATAACCGACTGTTAGGTATACGTTTTGTTTTGCTTTGTTTCGCTTTGTCTCCCCCCTGTGTGTAACACCGACAGATGTGCAGATAAATGGACAGACAGATGGACACAGGACACACAGACAGAAAAATTGACAAATATACAGATCAATGCAGGCAGGCAGGCAGGTAGGTAGGGGGGGGAGGGGGGCTCACCTGAATATTGCTGCTGCATTTGCTGGGGGTTGCAGGGCGAGGGGGACTGGGTCATCTGGTACTGCTCAGAGCTGGGGGGCTGGAGGTACCCCACCGACGGGCTGAAACACATACATCAGAGGAAAGCTGTGATAGCCGCTAAGCCTTAATGTGACAGTGTGACTGAACAGACGGGGCTTGTGGGACATGGGGGGGGGGGGGGGGGGGGGGTGCTGACCTTGTGCTGTTCTGCTGGGTGGGGGTGAGGACGCTGTAGTACACTGGCATGCCCCCCCCAGCCAGGCCCCCCTGCACAGACTGGCTGGCTGGGACCATCACGGGCTGCTGGAACTGCTGCTGGACTACCTGCTGAGTGTCACTGGCCACCGGCACCTGGGGGGGGGGGGGGGGGGGGGAGAGGCGGAAAGGGGGGAGACCAGAGGAAGACAGAGGAAAGATGACTGAGCAGAATGTTCCAGAACGTGCGTAAGGCAGCAGTTTCTCTCTTCCACCTGTTACAAGGGTGAAGGAGAGAAACCAAAACAAGAAACTTTGTGCTCGGGTGTGATACAGCCGAGAGGTCAGTAGTGCTGCTGGTTTTCCTCTCTACCTGACAGTTAATTGGTCGATCGATGCCACTGATTAGCCAGAGGTTTAACTCACCTGGTGTCCCAGGTATCAATAGCCCTCATTAAAAGAGAAGAATGAGAACACAGAAACCAGGGGTACTGAACTGAGTCCAGGACTACAAGAGGCAGTTGGGGAGGAGGCCTCTGAGGTCTGGGCGGGAGACTGGCCTACTCAAGGTTAACAACGAGGAAGCAGGTCGTTTCACCACTGAACTGCTAATTAATGAGGTCACTTTTCTTTTTCACCTACTCCATTTTTTAAAGGTCATTTCTGTTATATATCACAGGCCTGAACGCACAGACACAGCCGCAGCACAGAGACGGGGCGGGAGGCGGACCTGGTACGAGGGCATGGGCGGGTACTGGACCATGATGCTCTGCATCTGCCCTCCCATCCCTGTCCGCGGGGAGTTGAGGAGGCCCGGGTTCTGCGGCTGCTGAACTCCCATCATGCCCTGGTACGCTGGCTGCTGACTGGGCATCATCGTCTGAAGGCCTGCTGATCGGACACAAACATCAAAAACAGCCATAAATGGAGGGAGTAGCAGGTGGACGGAAAACAGGAAAACAGCTTCAGACAGAACAACGTCATTAATACAACAACTCTGTGAGCTACAAACTGCCATTACACCCCACCATAACGCTCTGTGAGCTATAAACTGCCATTACACTCCACCATAATGCTCTGTGAGCTACAAACTGCCATTACACTCCACCATAACGCTCTGTGAGCTACAAACTGCCATTACACTCCACCATAACGCTCTGTGAGCTACAAACTGCCATTACACTCCACCATAAAGCTCTGAGCTACAAACTGCCCTTACGCTCAACCATAACGCTCTGTGAGCTACAAACTGCCATTACACTCCTCCATAACGCTCTGTGAGCTACAAACTGCCATTACACTCCACCATAACGCTCTGTGAGCTACAAACTGCCATTACACTCCACCATAACGCTCTGTGAGCTACAAACTGCCATTACACTCCACCATAACGCTCTGTGAGCTACAAACTGCCATTACACTCCACCATAACGCTCTGTGAGCTACAAACTGCCATTACACTCCTCCATAACGCTCTGTGAGCTACAAACTGCCCTTACGCTCCACCATAACGCTCTGTGAGCTACAAACTGCCCTTACGCTCAACCATAACGCTCTGTGAGCTACAAACTGCCCTTACGCTCCACCATAACGCTCTGTGAGCTACAAACTGCCCTTACGCTCAACCATAACGCTCTGTGAGCTACAAACTGCCCTTACGCTCCACCATAACGCTCTGTGAGCTACAAACTGCCCTTACGCTCCACCATAACGCTCTGTGAGCTATAAACTGCCCTTACGCTCCACCATAACGCTCTGTGAGCTACAAACTGCCCTTACGCTCAACCATAACGCTCTGTGAGCTGTAAACTGCCCTTACGCTCCACCATAATGCTCTGTGAGCTATAAACTGCCCTTACGCTCCACCATAACGCTCTGTGAGCTACAAACTGCCCTTACGCTCAACCATAACACTCTGTGAGCTATAAACTGCCATTACATTCTACCATAACACTCTGCGAGCTACAAACTGCCATGTTCGGTACGTCCTGTAGCGCTGTGCTAACTCAAAGCCTGTTTATTTCAGTGCTACGAGCCCCAGTCTGTTCGGTACGTCCTGTAGCGCTGTGCTAACTCAAAGCCTGTTTATTTCAGTGCTACGAGCCCCAGTCTGTTCGGTACGTCCTGTAGCGCTGCGCTAACACCTCCTGCACTCAAAGCCAGTCTATTTCTGCTCTGTTCGGCGCCAGCTCTTCGCTCCCGCTGTGAGAACAGGAGGGACGCGTGGTCCTGTGCCAGAAAAAGCCGCGACAAACAGCCCAGCCCGAACAGGAAGTGCACAAACGGAGCCGTGGGCGGCTCTCAGGGCTCCGCAGCCGGGCTAAATCCCCCTGGGCGGGGCACGGGACAGACGCTGGAGACTGGGGCTGAACGTGTGCGGGGTGAGAAGGGTTAAGGTCAGGCTAGTCTAGGCTGCCATGTAGAGCAGGGGAATATGTTAAAGCAAGCACAGGAAAAGGGACGTAAAAAAGAGACTATACAGGAAACTCAGTCAGGTCCTTTTGATGCCGGAATTGTTGACTTGGGTTGCAGAGGTCATCCTGAGAGTATCCTGCTTCTATACAGGAGAACTAGTGGCATTAGCCCTGGTCCTGGAGAGACTGCAGGGTCTGCTGGGGTCCCCAGCCCTGGTCCTGGAGAGCCACAGGGTCTGCTGGGGTCCCCAGCCCTGGTCCTGGAGAGACACAGGGTCTGCTGGGGCCCCCAGCCCTGGTCCTGGAGAGCCACAGTGTCTGCTGGGGTCCCCAGCCCCGGTCCTGGAGAGCCACAGTGTCTGCTGGGGTCCCTAACCCTGGTCCTGGAGAACTACAGGGTCTGCTGGGGTCCCTAACCCTGGTCCTGGAGAGTCACAGCTTGGTGCAGGAAGACGGCGCACTCACCAGACGGCTGCGTGGGCTGGGTGAGAGGCTGGGTGAGGGGCTGGGTCATAGGCTGGGTCAGGGGCTGAGAGCGCTGGGTCGAGTAAGACATCTGGTGAGACATGGGCCGATACTGCTGTCCTGAGCTGGCATACTGCCCTGGGGAATAGTATGACACCTGGATCTGAGGGGGGGGGGGTAGAGAGGCGGAGGGGGAGGGAAGAAGAGGGAGGGAGGGAGGGAGGGAGAGGGGTAGAGAGAGAGGGAGGGAGAGGGAGAGAGGGGGAGGGAGAGGGAAGGAGAGGGGTAGAAAGACGGAAGGAGAGAGGGAGGGAGAGAGGGGTAAAGAGAGAGAGGGAGGGAGGGAGAGGGAGGTAGGGACGGGGAGAGAGAGAGGGTGTGAGACAGAGGGAGGGAGGGAGAGGGTGATCAGAAACACACAGGGATCACATGTTCAGCCACAGGCAGGAACAGAGCCGAGCTTCACTGGGAGGCTGCCTCATGCTGTGACATCACAAGCCTGCAGGCTGTACATTAATAAAGCAGATCTATGACATCACAGCCTCATGCTGTCACATGACAAGCCCTCAGGCCATCTCTTCATAAAGCAGATCTATGACATCACAGCCTCATGCTGTCACATGACAAGCCCTCAGGCCATCTCTTCATAAAGCAGATCTATGACATCACAGCCTCATGCTGTCACATGACAAGCCCTCAGGCCATCTCTTCATAAAGCTGATCTATGATATCACAGCCTAAGGCAGTAACATCACAAGTCCTCAGGCCATCTCTTCATAAAGCTGATCTATGACATCACAAGCTCTCAGACTGTCTCTTCATAAATCTGATCTATTATCAGCTCTTCCCTGTCCACACCCTAACCTCTCCCATTATGAGCCAAGAAGGCCAAACTGATCCCAGATCAGTGCCTGTTCCCAGAGTCAGAGTAGAAGCCCTGCTCATCAATCAGGTTCCTCTAGCTGTCAGTGAAAAGAAAAAACTACTACAAAAAATTCTTTATTAATACCAACTCTGAACATTTCCTACTCACATACTCAAATTTATAGAACAAACAGGGCTGTTCATATTGGCATCCTACATCATTTATTACAAAAATAAATAAAAAAAACTCACAAATTTCTGATGATTAACCACAATCAATACCGATTACTTTGACAATCATTTGTGTCAATATTGACAATTTACAATGCACTTGGAGAAGTGCAAAGCATCCAGCTCGGTTCAGGCAAAGTTCTGCTAATGAGCAAGATTTAACAAAGCTTCCTGTTTGAAGTGCGTTCCCTTGTTTGTACCGGTCTCTGAACACACACAGCCAGGTGAGAGTACGTGAGTGTACAGATCTGATCCCTGGGAGCGGTGCGTACTGTAGCAGTAGAGAGACACACGCAGGGCAGTGCCAGCGTAGACGCCCGTCAGGTTCCTGGGGGGGGGGGGGTCTGCGGAAGTCTTCTCCCGGTTAGGATCACAGCACCGAGCTCACGCTCTCCTTCGCAAAGTTACGACCGGTCAGACATGCCGGTCACATCCCGAAAACAGAATCGGGGCTTCACGACTCTGAAATCAGCTGGTTCTCCCAGGCTCAGAGCACGCCGGCATGACCCTGGCAACGCGGCTAAGGCTGTACTGTTCCGTTTTCAACAAGAGCACGATCGATTAATTTTTTAAAAAAAATAAAAAACAAAAGCCGGTTAAAAAAAACTTTGAGAATGACTAATTCAAAAAAAAACTTTGAAAACCGACTTCAGCTCAGTCGTCCCGTTGGGGCGTTACGCAAGGCGAAATCCCCCCCCGAATGGGGAGCGTGATTCGTGACTCACACAAGCGCGGGTCTTAAAGCGACGGTTTCATTTAGATCGGCCCGTCGGGGACGCGCCCCGCGGAACTCAGCCCAAATCAATAACGCCCCTCTCCCTTTGGAAACCACGCGACCACCGTTCGGGGGAGACGGGCGATGAAGCAGGCTGCCTCTGTTCTGGACCCCTCAGGCCACGGAACGATCCGAAAAACGCCCCGGCGGGTCCTTCAGCATTTTACGAGGAAACCCGTTACTAACGAAAATGTACAACCCCAGGAAAAGGCCAGCCCTGTCCTGAATACTGGTGACACGGAGGCTTCAGAGAGCACGCCTGGCACACATCAAGCTTCATAATGTCCTGTTCATTTTCTTGATTTGGCTCTGAACTGCACAGTTTTAGATATAGAATCACACAAGTGGAAAAATGTGAAAACTCTACACGCTACTGTACATTATGTCTGTAAGTGTAATACAATGGAACAGACCACACTGCATTACGTGCTAAGAACCATAAGGCAATAGTGACTTACACAGCATATATTTATACACACTGTCCCATTTAACAACATTCAGGTTAAATAAGTGGTCTGGGTTTCAAAACTGGCGACCTATGCTACTGTGCCACAGGGCCCCCAGACGGATGAGAGCGAAAGCTCCCATGATGCTCCGCTCCCATACCTGCTGCGGAGGAGGCGGCTGCATGTAGCCCTGGGGAGGGGGCGGGGCCTGCAGGACGGGCTGAGAGGGGGGCGGCGGAGGGGGCGGGGGGTGCTGGTGGGGGTGTCCCGAGCTGGGCTGGTAGCCGGAGGGAGGGGGCAGCGGCTGGCCCCCGGGGGCCATGATGTACCCGGTCTGGGGCGGCGGGTGCTGGGGCAGCACGGCGGGGGGCGGCTGGTACATGGAGGGGGGCTCCGGGGCCTCGCTGGAGCCCTGGCGGCTCAGGGTCATCTGGCCAAACTGAGGGGCCAACTCCTCCGTCTGGGACAGACACACAGACAGACAGACAGACAGACAGAGAGAGTGAGAGACAGACACACAGACAGAGACACACAGACAGACAGACAGACACAGAGAGAGTGAGAGACAGACACACAGACAGAGACACACAGACAGACAGACAGACAGACAGAGAGAGTGAGAGACAGACACACAGACAGACACACAGACAGAGACACACAGACAGACAGACAGACAGACAGAGAGAGAGAGACAGACACACAGACAGACACACAGAGAGAGACACACAGACAGACAGACAGACAGACAGAGAGAGAGAGAGACAGACACACAGACAGACAGACAGACAGACAGAGAGAGAGACACACAGACAGACAGACAGACAGAGAGACAGAGTGTGAGAGAGAGACAGAGGAACAGACAGACATACAAACAGAGAGAGAGACAGACAGACATAGTGTGAGAGAGAGACAGAGGAACAGACAGACATACAAACAGAGAGAGAGACAGAGATATTTTCAGGATGTCAGCATGTCTGCTTGCTTTTCTAACACACCTCCTTGTGTTCACTGTGAAAGATGTTGGATAGCCCAGTGGTGTTCACTGTGAAAGATGCTGGACAGCACAGTGGTGTTCACTGTGAAAGCTGTTGGATAGCACAGTGGTGTTCGCTGTGAAAGATGTTGGATAGTACAGTAGTGTTCGCTGTGAAAGATGCTGGATAGCACAGTGGTGTGTTCTCTGTGAAAGATGTTGGACAGCACAGTGGTGTGTTCTCTGTGGAAGATGTTGGATAGCACAGTGGTGTTCACTGTGAAAGATGGTGGATAGCACAGTGGTGTGTTCTCTGTGAAAGATGTTGGACAGCACAGTGGTGTGTTCTCTGTGAAAGATGCTGGACCGCACAGTGGTGTGTTCTCTGTGAAAGATGTTGGACCGCACAGTGGTGTGTTCGCTGTGAAAGATGTTGGACAGCACAGTGGTGTGTTCTCTGTGAAAGATGTTGGAGCACACAGTGGTGTGTTCTCTGTGAAAGATGCTGGACAGCACAGTGGTGTGTTCACTGTGAAAGATGTTGGACCGCACAGTGGTGTGTTCGCTGTGAAAGATGTTGGACCGCACAGTGGTGTGTTCGCTGTTCTGCACAGTGTGAAAAAGATGTTGGACAGTGGTGTGTTCTCTGTGAAAGATGTTGGACCGCACAGTGGTGTGTTCTCTGTGAAAGATGTTGGACTGCACAGTGGTGTGTTCTCTGTGAAAGATGTTGGACTGCACAGTGGTGTGTTCTCTGTGAAAGATGTTGGACTGCACAGTGGTGTGTTCTCTGTGAAAGATGTTGGACAGCACAGTGGTGTGTTCTCTGTGAAAGATGTTGGACAGCACAGCAGTCCTCCACCCTGGACCTGGAGAGGAGCAGGGACGGACGGTTCCCTCAGTCTGCGTCATTAAAATAACGGTCAGAGTTAATCTGCGTCACTTGGTCACAGATTTTAAGGTGAAAATAAAAACCTGCCACTCTTCAGGACCAGGGGTGAGATCATAGAGAAAACAGCGCAAGAGAGTGTAGTTTGAACAGCAGCGTGTAGTCACAGAGATAGAGAGAGAGAAAGAGAGAGAGCGAGAGAGAGAAGGAGAGAGAGAAGGAGAGAGAGACCAAGAGAGAGAGATGGAAAGGGGGGGGGCAGAAAGTCAATAAAAACAGAGGCACAGCCACTCCACACATGCAGGAGCATACACACACTCTCACACACACACACACACAGGGGGGAGAGAAAAGGGGAGAGATGTGCGAGAGAAAGAAAGAAAGAAAGAAAGAAAGAAGAGGGGAGAGAGAGAAAGACAGAAGAAACCGAGAGAGAAGGAAGGGTACCATGTTGTACTGCTGGGGAGGAGAGACTGGCAGGAGGACCTGGGGGCAGGAAGGGCTGGAGTAGGACACAGGCTGCGGAGAAGCCACTGGCTGGAGAGGAGGAGGAGGAGTGGGGGGGGGGAGGAGGAGAGGAGGAGAGGAGAGGAGAGGAGGGGAGGAGGAAGAGGAAGCGGGGAGGAGGAAGAGGAAGAGGTGAGGAGGAGGAAGAGGGGAGGAGGAGAGGAGAGGAGGAGGAAGAGGAAGAGGGGAGGAGGAGAGGAGAGAAGAAGAGAGGAGGAAGGGAGGAGTGGAGGAAAGGAGGAGGAGGGGAGGAAAGCAGGAGTGGAGGAAAGGAGAGGAGAAGATGTAGGGAGGAGAGGCAGGGTAAATAAAGGCGGGAAAAGGGAAGAGAAAAGCATAGTTTACTCCAAAGACGCCATCAGTCCCATTCTCTTAGGCTAATAAAGCAGCACACAGACATCCACACGTATAAACACCAGGCAGACACTACGCTACAGCACACACAGCACATGCGCTATGCCCCTCCAGCAGAGATGGAGTCTTCATCTCACGGTCGTGATCTCAAGACCCCCCACGACAACATAAACGCCATCTTGATCAAGGTCTTGGTTTAAACACTCAAAGTCTTTGTCTTGTTATATGGTCTTGGGGTAAGACCGTGGTCCCAGGGCAAGACCATGGACTCGGGGTAAGACCGTGGTTAACTCTCTCCAGCCTGCTCCAGACAGTAATCTCTCCACTCCACCACGAGTCACTGATAACGTTTCTGCTGCAGAGAGCTCTCTGATTGAAGACCGTTGTGCATTGGACCTGACTACTCCATGGCTGCCTAGTAACACAGCGATAGACAACCACTGTTCACCTAATAGCCCAGCAAACATAATTCAATTAATGTCTACTAAACCCAACATTTAGCCCAATACAATAAGGAATTACCCATCTGCATGACGGTGAAATTATCATAGCTAGACACCTAGCTAGATGATTATTTTTCCCTACACTAACATCAAAGCTAAAGAGGTGAGCAATATTTGGAATGTCATTTGTCAATAAATTGCAATTGTTCTAATCATTCTTACTGATGGTATGTTGGCTGTCTAAATATAACATATCCAGTGCATACATAGTATTACACCTGGCTTACTAGATCAACTTCTTTGATGCAAGCTAACTGTGAACATTACATTCGCATCACATTGGATTTTGTTCTCAGTTAGGTACTGAAATTTCTGAGCCAGCAATATAGCTATTTGTCATCAAAAACTTTGAAAAGGACTGTCCAAACAAAAAATGGAGGGCAACTCTCAAAATTTGTAAGAAGTTTTTCAGGGAATTTCAAGGTTCAACTTCTTCTCTCCAAAGTATGTTGGCAAACTTGCGATGTTACCTGAACGGATATTTGATGGTATTGGGCTTGTTAACCAGCTAAGTTTAGCCACTACATCTCATTATCCAACAGAAATGCGATCAACTGAGCTAGTTTAGCGCCTCGCTAACATTCAACTTGACCGCTCCTTGTTGGTTTACTTGGACAGACGGAGTCACTGCCTGACCTGCATAACATCACTCTGCTCCGTTCGCTCAGCTTTCCCATAGTACACTAGCGAATTTCACTCAGACATCATCCTAAATACAGCCACCGCCCCCAAAGACAGAGACAGCCCACATCCGTGCACGCTTAGCAGGGATGCAGTGCGTCTCCTGGAGTTCTCAGACCCCGAATGCCTTCGGAGGGCCCGTAGACTTGGGCTTTACTGCTGAACATTCTCTCCTGCTATCAGCTGTCAAAAATAATAAAGGTGTCAAATTTACACCCCCTCCTTCGAACGAGAGACTTGGCTTAAAGCCACCGCAGGACAGACACGCTCGGCTGAAAATCGCAACCGGAGAGAGACAGACAGACCTACCTCTCAAAATACCTCAGCATGACAAACAGACATATGCAAACGTGAAGCAGCACAGACAGACAGACTAACGCGCAAAGCAGCACAGACAGACAGACAGACTAACACGCAAAGCAGCACAGACAGACAGACAGACTAACACGCAAAGCAGCACAGACAGACAGACAGGCAGATAGACAGAGAGACAGACTCAGACAGACAGACAGACCAACCAGCAGACAGACGCACGCGTATGCTCTGTGACACAGACAGACAGGCAGAGAGACAGACAGACAGACAGGCAGAGGGACTCAGACAGACAGACAGAGACAGACTCTGATATAGACAGACAGACAGGCAGAGAGACAGTCTCAGGTAGACAAGCAGACAGACAGACAGACTTACCTGGCTCATCATGTGGTTTCCCATGGGGTGCTGAGGGGGGGTGGGCAGCAGGGCGGCCTGGGGTGGGGGCTGTGCCTGCTGCACCTGAGGCTGCTGGGGGGCGGAGGGGCAGGGGAGCAGGCTCCGGCCTGTCTGCAGCGGGGCAGGGGGCTGGGGGCACACGTCTGGGACGGACAGAGGAAGACCTGTGGGGTGGATGGCATGGCAGGAACATCGGTGTCAGAACAAAATCTGCTTTTATTTTTAAAAAAACACATCATGTTACACTGGACAGAAGACCATGTAACTAGGGTGCTTGTTAAGTACAAATAAATGAAAGTCTGTTACTTAAATTTATTAATCTCCCCCCCCCCGATCAAAAACATGGTTTGGCTGCGATTTGACTCAGTGATGTTGGTGTGGTCTGATTCTGAGTGATGATGGTGTGGTTTGATTCTGAGTGATGTCGGTGTGATTTGATTCTGAGTGATGTTGGTGTGGTTTGATTCTGAGTGATGATGGTGTGATTTGATTCTGAGTGATGATGGTGTGGTTTGATTCTGAGTGATGTCGGTGTGATTTGATTCTGAGTGATGTCGGCGTGGTTTGATTCTGAGTGATGATGGTGTGATTTGATTCTGAGTGATGGTGTGGTTTAGTTCTGAGTGATGTCAGCGTGGTTTGATTCTGAGTGATGTTGGTGTGGTTTGATTCTGAGTGATGATGGTGTGATTTGATTCTGAGTGATGTTGGTGTGGTTTGATTCCGAGTGATGTCGGCATGGTATGGTTCTGAGTGATGTTGGTGTGGTTTGATTCTGAGTGATGTCGGTGTGATTTGATTCTGAGTGATGTCGGCGTGGTTTGATTCTGAGTGATGACGGTGTGATTTGATTCTGAGTGATGGTGTGGTTTGATTCTGAGTGATGGTGTGGTTTGATTCTGAGTGGTATTGGTGTGGTCTGATTCTGAGTGATGTTGGTGTGGTTTGATTCTGAGTGATGTTAGTGTGGTTTGATTCTGAGTGATGTCGGCGTGGTATGGTTCTGAGTGACGGTGTGGTTTGATTTTGAGTGATGTCGGCGTGGTTTGATTCTGAGTGATGACGGTGTGGTTTGATTCTGAGTGATGCTGGTGTGGTTTGATTCTGAGTGATGTCAGTGGTTTGATTGTGAGTGATGTTGGTGTGGTTTGATTCTGAGTGATATTGGTGTGGTTTGATTCTGAGTGATGTTGGTGTGGTTTGATTCTGAGCGATGTCGGTGTGGTTTGATTCTGAGTGATGTTGGTGTGGTTTGATTCTGAGTGATGATGGTGTGATTTGATTCTGAGTGATGATGGTGTGGTTTGATTCTGAGTGATGGTGTGGTTTGATTCTGAGTGGTGTTGGTGTGGTTTGATTCTGAGTGATGTCGGCGTGGTTTGATTCTGAGTGATGACGGTGTGATTTGATTCTGAGTGATGGTGTGGTTTGATTCTGAGTGATGGTGTGGTTTGATTCTGAGTGATGTCGGCGTGGTTTGATTCTGAGTGATGACGGTGTGATTTGATTCTGAGTGATGGTGTGGTTTGATTCTGAGTGATGGTGTGGTTTGATTCTGAGTGATGCTGGTGTGGTTTGATTCTGAGTGATGTTGGTGTGGTTTGGTTCTGAGTGATGTTCATGTGGTTTGATTCTGAGTGATGGTGTGGTTTGATTCTGAGTGGTATTGGTGTGGTCTGATTCTGAGTGATGTTGGTGTGGTTTGATTCTGAGTGATGTTAGTGTGGTTTGATGATTCTGAGTGGTTCTGAGTGTGTTGTTTTTGATTCTGAGTGATGGTGTGGTTTGATTTTGAGTGATGTCGGCGTGGTTTGATTCTGAGTGATGACGGTGTGGTTTGATTCTGAGTGATGCTGGTGTGGTTTGATTCTGAGTGATGCTGGTGTGATTTGATTCTGAGCGATGTTGGTGTGGTTTGATTCTGAGTGATGTTGGTGTGGTTTGATTCTGAGTGATGTTGGTGTGGTTTGATTCTGAGTGATGTTGGTGTGGTTTGATTCTGAGTGATCCTGGTGTGGTTTGATTCTGAGTGATGATGGTGTGATTTGCTTCTGAGTGATGATGATGTGGTATGGTTCTGAGTGATGTTGGTGTGGTTTGATTCTGAGTGATGTTGGTGTGGTTTGATTCTGAGTGATATCAGCATAGTTTGATTTTGAGCGATGTCAGCGTGGTTCAGAGTTCTCACCAGAGCGCGAGCCTCGGGAGCTCCCCTGGGACCCCTTGCTGCCCAGGCTGTCCCCGCGGGTCAGGATGGAGATGCCCGAGAAGCTGCTGGCCTTGGTGACGGGCGGCCGCAGGGTGCGGTTGGAGCTGTCCGAGTCGGTGCTGCTCCAGGGACGCGGCTCCAGGCACTTCATCTCGCTGTCCGTGCTGCTCTGGCGACTGCTCGACGCCCGGCTGGAGCTCTCCCGGTTCCCCCTGCGCACGGGGGTGGAGGAGTGAGGGTGGAGAGAGGGGGAGGAGAGGGGGGAGGAGAGAGGAAGGAGGAGAGGGGGAGGAGAGGGTGGAGGAGAGAGGAGAAGGGGTGGAGGAGAGGGGGTGGAGAGAGGGTAGAGGAGAGAGGGGGGAGAGAGGGGTGGAGGAGAGGGGATGAAGGAGAGAGGGGGGAGGAGGGGGGAGGAGAGTGGGTGGAGGAGAGAGGAGGGAGGAGAGGGGGTGGAGGAGAGAGGAGGGAGGAAAGGAGGGAGGAGAGAGGATGGAGGAGAGCGGACAGAGGAGAGAGGAGGGAAAGGGCAGCGGTTTAACTGGGGACCGTGAAGGACACACACAGAGGAGTACACCTCTCAAAAACACCACTCTGAATGTTGGCTAATAAAAGAACGGTCCAGGCAACTCACACACTGCACAGAGAGTAACTCGCACACTATCCACAGGTGAAGAGAAACACACATGCATGAATAAAGAACGGCAGAAACGTGGGTCTCACGGTACCCAGAACAAACAAACAAAAAAACAAACAAACATACAAACGAACAAACACACAAACGAACAAACAAACACAAACAAACACAGCACAGACAGAGGAAGCACAAAAGCACAACCAGGCCCTGATCACAGACCAGCCACGACACACAACACACAACACTGTACAGAGGGGCTCTGTGCAGGTACACAAACATACAATCACACAGACACACACACACTCACACAAACATACACACAGAAACCCACACACACGGAAACACACACACACATACACACACACACAAACATGCCACCACCCCCTAACAGGTGCAAACAGACACACGCATCCCTTCACCCCTCCCACAAACAACGCACACACACGTGACACACAAAAGTGACACACAATATCAAGCACACAGTGTCACCACGGTCACGTCTATGCACTGTTCTATAGCTTTGTAGTATACACACTCAGTCTGCCTCGTGTAGTGCTGTCAGGTAAGGGCAGCTGCCAAGAAAACCAATAATTATAAAAATTACTATCATAAAACTTAAACAGATGCAAATTCTGCCAATGCCCTCCCTTTCTTCTGCGTTCTGAGACACAGGTAAATCCCCAATTCGCTTTATTTGACGGGGAAGGAAATGCATGTTAACCGAAACAAATCGACGTTCGTCGACCAGCAGCCGTAACCTCAAAAACACGACACGTCATCGAGTCCCTCCCAACAGCTCTGAGGACCAGTTTCAGATATGAGCAGGGATCAGCTTCAGATATGAGCGAAGATCAGCTTCAGATATGGGCTGAGATCAGCTTCAGATATGGGCGAAGATCAGCTTCAGATATGGGCAGAGATCAGCTTCAGATATGGGCAGAGATCAGCTTCACATATGGGCAGAGATCAGCTTCAGATATGAGCAGAGATCAGCATCAGATATGGGCTGAGATAAGCTCAGATATGGGCTGAGATCAGCTTCAGATATGAGCAGAGATCAGCTTCAAATATGTGCAGAGATCAGCTTCAGATATGGGCAGAGGTCAGCTTCAGATATGGGCAGAGGTCAGCTTCAGATATGAGCAGAGATCAGCTTCAGATATAGACTGAGACCAGCTTCAGATACGAGCAAAGATCAGCCTCAGATATAGGCAGAGATCAGCTTCAGATCCCGCCAGGAAAACACAGAGAGAACAGGAGAGGGGAAACAGAAAAAAAACATATGAACCAGGAACTAAATTCCATTTTATTTCTTGACAGTGGTGAAGGCTAATAAATATTTCAGAGAAGCTATGATTAATGGATGAACTATATAAAGGTCTTTGCCGCTCTATTTGAAGTGGGTGGGGGGGTGGGGGGGGGGGTCATGAGCTTGTTAACGGACAAAAAATAAATAAATAAATGTGAAAACAGGTACCCTGCATGAGAATCACATGACATTCTCCCTCCACCACTCTTTCGCCCCCCCCCCCTCACATTCACCATTAGAGGGAGTCTTTTTATAGAAGCGTTCTCTCGCTCTCTCTCTCTCTGCACACACCAGCGAGGTTCAGCAGAGACTGAAGCAGGCGAATGTTTACTCCGGCTGACCCAATTACGCCTGAACGCAGGCCACAGGAAGCAGTGGGCGTGCCCTCACCGGTCGGAAACGCAAACGCAGAGCATCTTAGGAGCACTTTGTCTAGCCCTGGGGCCACGCCCGGGGCCACGCCCCCGGTCCAGAGCGACTCTCCAACCCGAAAGGAACGCGCATCCTTCCTCCAGAAGGGAGCGCAAATCTGGAGGGGTGAAGTGCACATGCACGTACACAGACGCGGAGGCGTGCACGTCTCCAGGGCGGAGGCCACGCGCTCGCGCCGAAGGTGAGGGGGATTCTGGTCGTTGTAGTCGTACGTGCATCATACAGGTGCTCCCTCTTGGGGAAGGCACCATGAGGTGCAGGCAAAAACCAAAAAAAAGACTACAATAACAAACAAAAAAAAAAAACAAAAAAAAGAAGAAGACTGGAAAATGCAATGCGTCATCAGAGAAATGTGGCGGCGATGCAGAGGGGGGCGGAGTCTCTGAAGAGCACGAAAGCAGCCATGCACAGACGAGGAGGGGGAGGGGGGGTGACACCCACAGCGCATTAGCCAACGGCAAGCAAGAGAAGAGCACAGGAGTCACCACCGGAGACGGGCATGGCAACAACACAGAGGACCCCCCCCCGCCAGTACCTAAAGATCTGTCTCCTCTTTTGGGAGCTAGAGGAGTAGCCGTCGGTGGAAAGTCTGCGAGGGTCACATTGGGAGAGAAACGCCAGGGTTACTGTGCTGAAGGAGGGGGAGGAGGAGGAGGAAGAGGAGGAGAGGGAGAGGGAGGGGGAGGGGGGAGGGCGGGGCAAAGCACCTCCCCCAACTTTGAGCAACACAACACCGTATGTACACTGCATGACTTCGCCCTTCCACACCCCAGCCCAGGAGAGCCCACTGCTGAGTCTGGACCCCCCCCCCCCCCCCAAATTAACTGCTTTTTAGGAGTGCACTCATGCAGACCTGCAACACTTCATACACTAAATCCTCTAAGGTGTGAGGTCACAAGTATGTAATTAGAATGTTCTTAACATTCTAATGCTGATGTCACAATCACTACTGGTAACTGACAGCCATGGAGTTCTAGAACATTGACTTAAAATTTTGGAAAAAAAAAATAAAAAAACATTCCAAAAACCCTACTTTTCAAAGGGTGAAGAGCACTGGGGTGTTTTCTTTACTATTATTATACTTGAGTAAGTACAAAATACAGTGAACCAGCTTAATTCTGGGTGGGCTGAGATCTGATTGGCCTATCCTTTTTACGGACATGCAGCGGGCGGGGCTAAGTTCCTAACGCATTTCTGTTCCTGTTTTCCAAAACATAAATCACCCGCAAATCAGCCACCGAAAAAGCCCGTCCCACCCATCAAACCAGCGCTACGGCCACCGAAATGGATTTAAAAGTGTAGCTACAAAGCCCTGCTAGGGTTCGAATCCATCTGTTGAGGACCAGAGGTGAGCGTCTGTGAAATAAGCCTTCGGCTCTCTCTGGACTGACAGCCTCAAACCTCCGGCTGAGCCCAGCACCTTCCCATCATGCCTTGCTGCTGCGGTGTCACATTAGAGTCTCGGTGGCGGTGCGGACACTCACCTGTTGTCGTTGATGTAGCCGTTCTGAGAGGACTGCAAAGACAGAAAAACAGGCTTGAGTTTGGGTGGGTTCTGCTAATGGCTCTACGCCATGGAGGACAATACAGAGACCCCCGATTCTATAGACACACCAGATATTCAGCTCCTGCTCCAGAACTACAGGAGGTTCCGGCTGGTGACAGGAGCTTCCTGTGCTGTACTACAGTACAGAACGCACACTGCCCACAGTACTGTCCACGTGCCGTTGCTAACTGCTGAGAAGTTATTTCAAAATCTGAGTATTTCAGGCATCGACCTCAAGACAGAACTCAGGTAAGAATGTCACGATGACAGAGTTGAGTATCTGGTGAGTCTAGAGTCTCCTCAGAGCCACAAACTGACTAGATTTTTTCCCCCAGTCCTACTAAGATTCCCATCCACCGCCACCTCTAGCCAATCAGGGATTGGTATCAAATTTCTTGAACAACATGGCAGCCAATGAAAGCAGAAAATTTTGAGAGCAGAATATTGAATGTATATTACGTATGAGGAAATTCTGGCTCTAAGGTTGATAACTATGAAAAATATTTCATCATTGATAACCCCAGAGACTGTGCATACACAAGCGCATACACACAGTGTTTCACCATTTGGGTTAAAGCTTTGAAGCAAACAGCTAAGATTCTAGAAGCCATGCGTGCGCACTGTGTTCCAGATCATGCAGAAGAGCAGACGTTTCTCCAGACACTGTGGGAGGAGCGTCAGCTGGAAACGGGGCGGGGTCAAGGCCGGGCCGGAAACGGCGGGTCACCCCACGTACCTCACGGGCGAAGATCCGGTCTCGAACCCGCTGGTACTCCTCCTCCCGCTCCTCGATGGACTTACTGCGCCGCCCGTCCTGCAGAGGCACGCGAATCTGGGGGGGGGGGGGGGGGGGGGGGGGCAGAGGGACAGGGGGATGGTCACTTTTGGGATGGGAGGGGTTCATCATCAACCATCCGTCCCTCAAACATACCTGGGTCAAAGTGTTGATTTGAAACAGAAATTCCTGCAAATTGCAAACAATTAAAACAAAAGGGTGTATTTTGGGTAATACGCAGAACAAAGCGAACTGCTCTTTTGCGCGATAGTACATTTTGATCAGGAGCAAGTGGTGGTTTCTTCATCACCCAGCAGCCATGATCCGTCAACGGGTGGCAGCCGGATAAAGAAAAATACACTCGCTTTGGCCTGAATGTGTGCTTTCCCAGCATGCATCTGGCTGACCAGGAACTGCCGAGACTGGCCTCCTGGCAGAACCGGGACTGAGAATAGACTGGGAATAACTACTGACATTCAGGACATGTCAGAGCAGTTTTCTCTGAAATACACTACAGATAGCATAACACGGACAGAGCATAAAGGTGTTACACTGGGAGATGGCTGTTGGGGCTATAGACAGACGCTAGGCTAACGGCTCGGCCAGCATGCCACTTAGAGCCTGTTCGTGCACGCCTAGCCGACTACGCTTTATATGAACTGTTATGCGTTCAGAATATAATTCAGAACGGCTCGCAAGAATGCAAAGGTGAGTCAGAGAGCGGAGACGACGCCAGTCTATCGATAGCAGGATTCATTACAGAAACCTACAACATAACGTTAACCGCCACAGGGGGCGCAAGAGGGAGACTGCAGATCTGCAGCTTTAATGAGCAAATGGATGGAGGGTATAATGCTAACATAGCACTCTAATGCTAAATGCTAAATATATAACATCATAAGGAGCGGTGTTCGGGGTCTGTTGAATTCTGTTGGAACAGGATTGCAGTCTGCGCCACAAGACTTCATCTTCTAACTCATCCATCCATCCATCCATCCATCCTGCATTTAACTCCAAATTGTTCCACTCTGGATACATCCAAGGCATTAATGAGATTAAGGACTCTGCTGTTGCATGGCATGGCATTACGGATATGAAAAGATAAAGGTGCTAGCGTGCAGTAATGAATGCGTGTGCCTAACTGCGCTACACTGCCGTATTCAGCGTTGAGAGGAGGGGTCTGAAACTCAGCCCCTGGACGGGCGCAGTGTCTGCAGGCTATCCGTGGGCTTCACCCTTAAGGGACAAAGCTAAGGCACTGATTGATTGGCTATAGATCCACACCTCATCTTCCCAGAGTCTACACTGGATGCTGACCAACAGAAAACTACAAAAACCTGCAGAGACTTCACCCCCTCCAGGCCTGGAGTTAAACTTGCAGACACCGTGGCCCTCCAGGACTGGAGTTAAACCTGCAGACACTGCGGCCCTCCAGGACTGGAGTTAAACCTGCAGAGACTGCAGCCCTCCAGGACTGGAGTTTAACCAGCAGACACAGCGCCCCCTCCAGGACTGGAGTTAAACCTGCAGACGCTGCGGCCCTCCAGGACTGGAGTTAAACCTGCAGACACTGCGGCCCTCCAGGACTGGAGTTAAACCTGCAGAGACTGCGGCCCTCCAGGACTGGAGTTAAACCTGCAGGCACAGTGCCCCCTCCAGGACTGGAGTTAAACCTGCAGACACTGGCCCTCCAGGACTGGTGTCTCAGATCCTCAGTTTAGGATCATATTGCCATCTGCACACAACTCTTGTGGTGTTGTTTCCTGAATTTTCAGACCCGTAGGGGGCACTCTTGACCAGACCTGGGTCAAATACGTATTTGTTTGAATTCAAATACTTTTCTGTGCTCTATTGATCTTGCCTGGTGTAATTAAACAAGCCAATATGACCAGAAGGCGGGGTTTGCACTTTTTGAGAGTATTTCATTGGTTCCAATACACCAGACAAGATCAGTAAAGCGTAGAAAATCATTTGAACCAAAACAGATACGTATTTGACCCAGGTCTGCTCTTGACCAGTTGCTGGTGCTGCTCATTAAACATTCCTGAGAGCATATTGCATGAGCAAGGTGTCTTTGTCCAGTTACGAATGTGGCTGTCCAAACCACGCCCCCTTCAGCTGATTGGCTGCGTAAGGCCTTACATTCATAACCCGTATGTAACTCAGAGAGACACCACCTCCACAGTCTCCACCTCAAGCACTCCAATCAGGAGTTTAATCCAGGCGGTACAGTAGATGGCGGCTGAGATGGCTTTAACCATCGATTGCCCAGACTCCTCCCGGTTCACCCTCCTGTGTGAAGCGTTCGAGCCGCAGCACGCTGCTCCTACCTGGTTGTCATCCTTGTCCATGCTGGCATCGTCCCTCTTCAGGATGAACTTCTTCTGGAAATCCATGTTCCGCTCGTCCTTGATGTGCTCGGAGAACCTCTGCTCCGGGCTGCGGGGAGGAGCGTGTGTCAAGACAACAGTCCATTGGCTCAGGGTTACTGCCTCTGTCCTACTCTGCCCTCCCATTGGCTCAGGGTTACTGCCTCTGTCTGTCTGTCCCTCCCATTGGCTCAGGGTTACTGCCTCTGTCCTAGTCTGCCCTCCCATTGGCTCAGGGTTACTGCCTCTGTCCTAGTCTGCCCTCCCATTGGCTCAGGGTTACTGCCTCTGTCCTAGTCTGCCCTCCCATTGGCTCAGGGTTACTGCCTCTGTCCTAATCTGCCCTCCCATTGGCTCAGGGTCACTGCCTCTGTCCTAGTCTGCCCTCCCATTGGCTCAGGGTTACTGCCTCTGTCCCCTAGTTGGCTCAGCCCTCCCATTGGCTCAGGCTCAGGGTTACTGCCTCTGTCCTAATCTGCCCTCCCATTGGCTCAGGGTTACTGCCTCTGTCCTAGTCTGTCCTCTCATTGGCTCAGGGTCACTGCCTCTGTCCTAGTCTGCCCTCCCATTGGCTCAGGGTTACTGCCTCTGTCCTACTCTGCCCTCCCATTGGCTCAGGGTCACTGCCTCTGTCCTAGTCTGTCCTCTCATTGGCTCATGGTAACTACCTCTGTCCTAGTCTGTCCTCTCATTGGCTCATGGTAACTACCTCTGTCCTAGTCTGTCCTCTCATTGGCTCATGGATACTGCCTCTGTCCTAACTCTGCCCTCCCATTGGCTCATGGGTCACTGCCTCTGTCCTAGCCTGCCCTCCCACTGGCTCACGGGTTAGAGTGTGTGTTTGCGCTCACATGCGAGTGTTTCCAGTCTTGTTGATGATGACGGCCTTGCCCGTCTGGTCCACGTTGTGGTCCATGCCGAAGTAGGCAGCCACACGATGCAGCAGCATGCGATGGTACGAGGTCATCTGAGGAAACTTCTTATACTGGTTACTATAGAGAGAGAGAGAGAGAGACCAAATAACCCCTTTCACCTTATGCTGGTTACTGCAAAGAGAGAGAGACCATCAAATCCCTTATACAGGCACAGAGAGAGAGACCATTTAACCCCTTATACTGGTTACTGCAGAGAGAGAGAGAGACCATACTGCAGAGAGAGACCATTTAACCCCTTATACTGGTTACTGCAGAGAGAGAGAGAGAGAGACCATTTAACCCCTTATACTGGTTACTGAACACAGAGAGAGAACCATTTAACCCCTTTCACCTTATGATGGTTACTGCACAGAGAGAGAGACCATGTAACCCCTTATACAGGTTACTGCAGAGAGAGAGAGAGAGAGAGAGAGAGAGAGAGAGAGAGAGGGGGAGAGAGAGAGAGAGAGAGAGACCATACTGCAGAGAGAGACCATTTAAGTCCGTTCACCACAACTACTGTGGCTGAATAATATAAAAATGCTGAAACAATCTTCTGCGTTAGCCATCTCTCTGTTTGGCATCATTGTAACACAAATACGTAATGCGCTTATAAGTACAATATGCATTTAAAAAAAAAAAACATTTTAAAAGACAAAATCCCCCCATAATTCTGTGTCCATGAGGTATTTCCTTATGTAATCACTGTGTCTATTTAAGATGTCATTTGTAAATAAGGCCGGGCCACTCGTGAAAGAGCCTTTAAAAATGGAAACTGAAACGGATAACCGAGACCGCGATAGGAAGATTCGCTCGGACGCCAGGGCGAAGAACAGGAGCCAGGAAAAAGAGAGAGAGGGAGCGCAGGATTCCCCGTCGGACGAGTGCGTCAGCGTAACGGAGAGGACCGACGGCAGGCCGCGGAGTCCCTCGGGGTAACGCGACCCAGCATGCAAAGCGTGAACGCTCCCGTCGGACGCGCACGCGGCTACTACAGCGGCCTATAAATACCCAGGCGGACGCCGGGAGGTAAAATAGGAGCGGCGTGCGTGCGCAGTGTGTGTGTTTCAGGGAGAGGGGTAGCACGGAATCTGCCTCACTTGTCATCGTTGATGAACTCCAGGATATCTTGTTCCAGTTTAAGCAGCATCATTCGATCCCTGTTGGACAGAGAGAGGGAAAGAGAGAGAGCGAGAGAGAGGGAGAGTAAGAATCAAAGCACGTTTTATTTTTAATTACTGCTGTCATTTGTAACTCTTGATTTGGCAACACCGTGTATGTCATGCCAATAAAGCACCTTGAAATTGAAAACTTGAAAACTGAGAGGGAGACAGAGGGAGAGAGAGAGCGAGAGAGGTAGGGAGAGAGTGAGCGAGGGAGAGGGGGAGCAGAGATGAGAGGGAGAGGCAGAGGGAGAGAGAGAGAGCGAGAGAGGTAGACAGAGAGGAGGAGGGAGAGAGAGAGATGAGAGGGAGAGGCAGAGGGAGAGAGAGAGAGCGAGAGAGGTAGACAGAGAGGAGGAGGGAGAGAGAGGGAGATGAGAGAGAGAGAGAGAGAGAGAGACAAAGGGCTTTCACCAAGATCAAAGAGTAGCGGCAGAGTGCCCTGCTCTTTCTGCCCGCGGGCGTGGCTATGGGCGGGCCTGTCTGTCGCTCTGTTCTGATTGGGCGGCCCGTGTGGGGGCAGTACCTGGGGTTGTTTTTCAGTGTGTTGACCAAAAACTCGTGCACGTCGATACCAGTGGAGTCAGTGTATTCCTGACTGGAGTCTGAGAGGGAGAAGCACATGATTACACACTCACCTCCTGAGGACCACAAATTACTGTAAACTGTACCCGGCCCCTCCCCTCCCCCCCCCTCACTGTCTCTAGGGTGTGCAGCGGCAGCTGATTTTAAGGTGTTAACAGAAAGCAGCAGACCCCGCGGCTCTACAGGACTGGGGCTGGAAGGGCACTACAGCTAAAAGAGCTGCTGCTACACATTACTGTGCACAGTGTTCAGCAGGAGGAGCAGTGTGGAGCAGGAAGTGTGCAGTGTTGAGCAGGAAGAGCAGTGTTGAGCAGGAGGTGTGCAGTGTTGAGCAGGACGAGCAGTGTAGAGCAGGATGAGCAGTGTGGAGCAGGAGGTGTGCCGTGTTGAGCAGGAGGAGCATGCAGTGTTGAGCAGGTGTGCAGTGTTGAGCAGGAGGAGCAGTGTGGAGCAGGAGATGCAGTGTTGAGCAGGAGGTGCACAGTGTGGAGCAGGAAGAGCAGTGTGGAGTAGGAGGTGCAGTGTTGAGCAGGAGGTGTGCAGTGTTGAGCAGGAGGAGCAGTGTGGAGCAGGAGGTGTGCAGTGTTGAGCAGTAGAAGCAGTGTTGAGCAGGTGTGTAGTGTTGAGCTGGAGGTGTGCAGTGTTGAGCAGGCCGAGCAGTGTGGAGCAGGAAGAGCAGTGTGGAGCAGGAGGTGTGCCGTGTTGAGCAGGAGGAGCATGCAGTGTTGAGCAGGTGTGCAGTGTTGAGCAGGAGGAGCAGTGTGGAGCAGGAGATGCAGTGTTGAGCAGGAGGTGCACAGTATTGAGCAGGAGGAGCAGTGTGGAGCAGGAAGAGCAGTGTGGAGTAGGAGGTGCAGTGTTGAGCAGGAGGTGTGCAGTGTTGAGCAGGAGGAGCAGTGTGGAGCAGGAGGTGTGCAGTGTTGAGCAGTAGAAGCAGTGTTGAGCAGGTGTGTAGTGTTGAGCTGGAGGTGTGCAGTGTTGAGCAGGAGGAGCAGTGCTGAGCAGGAGGAGCAGTGTGGAGCAGGAGCCACAGCGTTGAGCAGGAGGAGCAGTGTGGAGCAGGAGGTGTGCAGTGTTGAGCAGGAGGTGTGCAGTGTTGAGCAGGAGGAGTAGTGTTGAGCAGGACGAGCAGTGTGGAGCAGGAGGTGTGCCGTGTTGAGCAGGAGGAGCATGCAGTGTTCAGCAGTAGAAGCAGTGTTGAGCAGGTGTGCAGTGTTGAGCAGGAGGTGCAGTGTGTTGAGCAGGAGGTGTGCAGTGTTGAGCAGGAGGAGCAGTGTGGAGCAGGAGGTGCAGTGTTGAGCAGGAGGTGTGCAGTGTTGAGCAGGTGGTGTGTAGTGTTGAGCAGGAGGAGCAGTGTGGAGCAGGAGGTGTGCTGTGTTGAGCAGGAGGTGTGCAGTGTTGAGCAGGAGGAGCAGTGTTGAGCAGGAGGTGTGCAGTGTTGAGCAGGAGGAGCAGTGCGGAGCAGGAGGTGTGCAGTGTTGAGCAGGTAGAGCAGTGTGGAGCAGGAGGAGCAGTGTTGAGCAGGAAGAGCAGTGTTGAGCAGGAGGAGCTGTGTGGAGCAGGAGGTGTGCAGTGTTGAGCAGGAGGAGCAGTGTGGAGCAGGAGGTGCAGTGTTGAGCAGGAGGTGTGCAGTGTTGAGCAGGAGGAGCAGTGTGGAGCAGGAGCCACAGTGTTGAGCAGGAGGAGCAGTGTGGAGCAGGAGGTGTGCAGTGTTGAGCAGGTGCAGCATGCAGTGTTGAGCAGTAGAAGCAGTGTTGAGCAGGTGTGTAGTGTTGAGCAGGAGGTGTGCAGTGTTGAGCAGGAGGAGCAGTGCTGAGCAAGAGGAGCAGTGTGGAGCAGGAGCCACAGTGTTGAGCAGGAGGAGCAGTGTGGAGCAGGAGGTGTGCCATGCTGAGCAGGAGGAGCAGTGTCGAGCAGGAGGTGTGCAGTGTTGAGCAGGAGGAGCAGTGTTGAGCAGGGGGTGTGCAGTGTTGAGCAGGAGGAGCAGTGTGGAGCAGGCGCCACAGTGTGGAGCAGGCGCCACAGTGTGGAGCAGGAGGTGTGCAGTGTGGAGCAGGAGGTGTGCCATGTTGAGCAGGAGGAGCAGTGTGGAGCAGGAGGTGTGCAGTGTTGAGCAGGAGGAGCAGTGTTGAGCAGGGGGTGTGCCGTGTTGAGCAGGCGCATCAGTGTGGAGCAAACAGAATAAAAATACTGCCGTAGAGCTCAGAACACTAACACTCACACTGTTCAGGCAACTATGCTTCTTTTAACTGCAGCTATTTATTCAAAATGCACTTAACCAGGAGTGTTAGAGAAAAATGTCTCTCGATGCTAACCTGGCTAAACGCACAAACACAGAGTCACACACACACACACACACATGCACGGACCCCTGCGCACACGCACACACACACACGGACCCCCGCGCACACACACACACACACACACACACGGACCCCCGCGCACGTGCAGTGACGCAGACGTTAGGGGCCACGCCCGGCAGGAAGGCTGTTTACCGCGAGAGAGCATCTTCCGCGGGGTCTTCTCCTTGCTCTTCTCCTTCTCCTCGTTCTCGCCCTCCTCTTTGGAGGACTTCTCCTCCTCCTTGTCCGAGGGGCAGCTGACGTGCAGCTGGATGATGTCCTGAGAGAGAGTGGGGGGGGGGGGGGGGTGAAAAGTCCTTCCTTTCCATTGGTTTATACCAAAAAGGACCTCAACACTACCAAACTAACACCTCCTAACAGCTTCTCTTCTGTTTGCACACAGAATGGCTCAAAGGACATACGACAGGAAAACAAAATTGGCCACAAGAAAAGAAAAAAAATATCTTAATAGTAAGGACAGGTGGTTGGAGTAGATTAGGACCGGCCTGAACGCATGGATTTGTTTAAGCAGTGTTTGTGAAAGACATTCTTGGGGGTAAAAGAACGTTCCCATGCAGCAGCGTACAGCAGAGGAAAGATTTAAACAGCCTCTGTACACCTGTTCTTCATGAATCTGACGTAACACAAGACTGTTATCTAGAACCTTCTCTCTGGTCGTAAAGAGAAACACCTCAAAATGGAAGGGAAGGAGCTGAGGCTACGGACTAAGATAAAGCCGATACTTCTGCCACTTTAACACACATGGATACTGACAGCAATATGATTTTAAAGAATTCATCCATCATCAAAGGGGTCCATCTTTCAAAGCACTGGTGATGGTGCTTGTGCCCCAGGGACAAAAAATGAATGAATTAGCAAATTGCTAACGAGTATGGAACAGGTTACACGGTATCGTTATGGACACGACTCACTGTGTACATAGTGTTTTGCGTTTGTTTGCCATCTTCCTGAGAAATTTCAGGGGGGAGATGAAACTGGTTGCACTGGTGTCCAACGGAATGAGGCCTAAGATTTGGAGAGCTAACGCTGTCAGATCAAACAAATGTTCAAATAAGAAGAGGACTGAGGTTCGTTTTGAAGGAAGCCACCATTTTAACAGCTAACATACTGCTTGCCACACAATAATGCATTTTATACCAATTTTAACATTTCTAGAATTCCTTAGGGCCTTTCTGGGACAGAGAAACATAATTTTACTCAATTTAAGTCTTTTAGTCAGTAGTCCAGGCACAATTTAAGCCTGGTACATTAAGGTTGTCTAAAAGCGGGATTTAGACCCTGACAGGAGGGAAAAGCGAGTTCACTGCAGTCGTGCCTGAGTGACACAGGAGAAGGCTTCTCATTGGCTCACCGGTGCCTGATTAGCGCTAATCTGCTACATAAATCTGAATGTTCATTTGGTTTTGCCAGATGGACAGGCGGTTAATCCCAATCATGATGAAACCCATCTAATTCTGTCTTCCTGTGAGCCGCAATGGCTGCCGTATTACGCAGAAGGTTCCTGGTGAATACCTGTGTGGGCAGAGCTGTGATTGGTGGAAGGTTCTGGTGAATACCTGTGTGTGGGGATGTGATTGGTGGAAGGTTCTGGTGAATACCTGTGTGCGGAGCTGTGATTGGTGGAAGGTTCTGGTGAATACCTGTGTGCAGAGCTGTGATTGGTGGAAGGTTATGGTGAATACCTGTGTGTGCAGAGCTGTGATTGGAAGACGGTTCTGGTGAATACCTGTGTGTGCGGAGCTGTGATTGGTGGATTCTGGTGGTGCAGAGCTGTGATTGGTGGAAGGTTCTGGTGAATACCTGTGTGTGGGGATGTGATTGGTGGAAGGTTCTGGTGAATACCTGTGTGCGGAGCTGTGATTGGTGGAAGGTTCTGGTGAATACCTGTGTGTGGGGATGTGATTGGTGGAAGGTTATGGTGAATACCTGTGTGTGTGGGGGTGTGATTGGTGGAAGGTTCTGGTGAATACCTGTGTGTGGAGATGTGATTGGTGGAAGGTTCAGGTGAATACCTCTGTGTGGAGGTGTGATTGGTGGAAGGTTCTGGTGAATAGCTGTGTGTGCAGAGCTGTGATTGGTGGAAGGTTCTGGTGAATACCTGTGTGTGTGGAGCTGTGATTGGAGGAAGGTTCTGGTGAATACCTGTGTGTGCGGGGATGTGACTGGAGGAAGGTTCTGGTGAATACCTGTGTGTGCAGAGGTGTGATTGGTGGAAGGTTCTGGTGAATACCTGTGTGCAGAGCTGTAATTGGTGGAAGGTTCTGGTGAATACCAGTGTGCAGAGCTGTAATTGGTGGAAGGTTCTGGTGAGTACCTGTGTGTGCAGTTCTGGAGGCCCATCGGAGAACGGTCCAGAGGACTCCTCGCATACGGCCAGACTCCGGACGAGCTTCTGCTTGGCGTTGGACTGAGGAAAGAGACCCACACGCTGTTGAGCCCGGCCAAACACCTTTAACAGTTCTTTACTTCTACTTTCAAAGAGCGCAGACAGCGCAGACAGTTCCTGTCGGACCTCCAAACACACGAGGGGGGTTCAGACATGGCTTGAGACCGGCTGTCCTACAGAGTGTGACTACAAACGCCCCAAAAAAGACACTCCAAGAGAGATGCTGCAAGAGCAAAGCATTGTGGTCCGTACCCTCTTTTCCAAAGAACCAATGCTTCCTCCGTGCGCTTGGCAATAACAAAGCAGTGACCTTTAGTTTTATGACGCATCATCTCTCTGCGCTGGCTAAGACACACACAGGGCTAACACACACGCGCGCGCAGTCGAACACACACACGCGCACAGGTCTAACGCGGGCAGGCTAACGTTAGCAGCGTGGAGACGCGATGAAGAGCGGGGGGGTAGAGCTACACTCCATCCTCACAAACACAGACCCATAGAACACCCCTCACCCCAAAAGAGCGGGGGGTAGAGCTACACTCCATCCTCACAAACACAGACCCATAGGACACCCCTCACCCCAAAAGAGCGGGGGGGCTCAAAGGACATATGACATATATATCATTCGCCTATAATTCACAAAAATAAGCCGCTTATTGTCGGGCGCAATATGCTCCCTCTAAACTGGCCTACGCGTTATTTTCCACGAGCGGGCAGTAGAATAGAGGACATCGGTGAACTTTAATACTAGGTTACTACCAGAGACTGTAAAAAAAGGTTACTACATCTGGGGCCTCATTTACAAAACGTATTTTAGATCAACTGTGTGGCGTGTGCGTAGAAAATCATGTCAAAGTAGTGATTTAAAAATTTCAACATGACTAGATTTGACCGTGGAAACGGTCGTTGCTCTACGTCAGGTCTTCACTTGACTTGCGCACGCAAGTTCATTTTATAAATGAGCCCCTTGCAGTTTCTATAGCCTAATGCGCAAATGAATAAAGCACTTTCACGTGGATGTAATTTGCCACACATCAGCATTTATTAATCATCGGGAAACGATTGTTTATAGGAAATCCCTGTTTATTTCTTAACACAAAAACTATTCAAACGGCTAATACCTGTAGCCTAAAACAACATAAATTACTTACTCTGTTTAGTTTGTTTAACTTCTTTCATCATCCAATTTTATCAAAATCTTCAGAAAAGAAAGGAAACATAGCCTGCAATGGGAACATTATTTAGCCTAAATTGTTAGCTGACCAGATCTGTTGAACGAAGTGAAAAAAAGAGACTGGCTCGCGAGGCTAGCTGACCAGTAACATTAGGTGTCCATGGAGCTGAAAGTATCACCGGAGGTTATTGGCAAGGAAAACCAGACGATCCACTTGCCCTGGGCCCAGGGCAGAAAGTTTTTTGTTGACAGAGGAAATAACGTTAGCACAGGAAATGAACTTTGCGTGCATGAACATGATTCGCTGTATGAAATTAAAGCCTGCATGTTAATTACAATACGTGGGATCCAAAACTAATATTCGAATGCTCAAATTTAGGTTCGAACTTTTAAAAAAAAAGAGAAAGATTTTCGAATAGTTTTCGAACTTCGAATATTTTTTGACAGCCCCTACACGCCACCCTCACGAACGCGCTCGTTGATGCCCAGAGCACTTTCCCGCTGGGGAAGACCAGAGACCAGCGTGGAGGTCACCGGGTCGTCATGGTTACAGCTGCTTCGGCATTAGTTTGCCCGTTAGTTTGCAGCCAGTTAGAGATTCTTTACTCCGATCAGAAGCATTCTGCCTGCGGAAGTACAAAAAATAGGACGCGTGGATCTAGTGAATCCAGCCCAACCTTTCCCAGTGTCTCAGGCCAGGTTAGGGAGCGTACTGCCCGGTTATTTTAAAGAAGGATAGTGAGAGGCGTCTCTGCAGTCAAACTCGCCGTCGTGCCGATGGAGGCCCACGGCGGGTCAACGTGCTCATTTCTGCACGGCGAATAAAGTTTTCCTTCTCCAGTAATCACGTCAGACGGGCTTCGTTCCCATCTTCCGTTTGCCGCAGCCGGTACGCGAAAGAATCGCGCAGGAGCCCGCCAGGGCCCTCGGCCTGCAGTTCAGCAGCGGCCCTGCAGGGGTCCCCGCGGGCGCTCTCAGATCGGAAACCGTTAACAGCAGCGACGTAACACGCGCAGACTTGTGACTAATTACACAATTACGGACTAATTACGTGTTCATCAGCGCAAAGCAATAAAATGACACGGCTGCTGACACAATAGCCTAGCGGGGCAACGCGTGGTGATGGATTTAATTTATACTGCACATCATGTTACTTCAATTTAGACCAAAGCACAAGAGATTAGAATAGACTGGCGTTCAAAGTTGAAGAGCGCCGGTTCTATAAAATGAGAACTGCGGTATTTGGCGAGCGTCCTTTCAGAAGGCGGCTGGAAAGATTTGGCTGATCGGCCACTGCTCCTGAACATGGGAGAATCTCTCCGTGTTCTTCCCCTAAAGTGGTCCATTTACAGAAGTCAGCAAAAAGACGCCATTCTGTTCCTGCAGTCTGTCATACGCTGCTGATGAACTGAACCAATCCCTGAGACGGAGGGCTTGGAAAGGCAAACGCAGCAGGCTAACAGTTTCCATCAGGCACCCACTCTGCTGTGATTGTATCCAATATAACATAGGCTGACCACAGCTAGCAACATCATTAGACCAACTTTACTCAGCCACTATGCACTATTAATCTGAATCCCGTTTCTATGATACTGACACGGGAGCATTGGTTATGAGAGCGGTGAGGACAATAATGACAATAACATCAGTGAACACAACAATAACAAACACAACGCTAACATTAGCAGCGCTAACTACAGGGGCAATAACAGAGACATAACGCTAACATTAGCAATGCTAACTACAGGGACAATAACAAAGACATAACACTGGAATTAGCAATGCCAACTGCAGGAAGAATAGTAGAATAATGCTAACATTAGCAACAATAACTGCAGGAACAATAACAGATATCATGCTAACACTACCAACACTAACTACAGGAACAATAACAGAAATGATGCCAACATCAGCAATGCTAACTACACAGGCAATAACAGAGATATAACGTAACATTAGCCACGCTAACTACATGGACATCAACAGATATAGCACTATCATTAGCAATGCTAACTACATGGACATCAACAGATATAGCACTATCATTAGCAATGCTAACTGCAGGAACAATAACAGTAATAGTGCTAACATTAGCAACACTAACTGCAGGAACAATAATAATAAACATGCAGAGAACAAATGACTCTCCCCCCTTATCCCCCTCATCCAACCCCAAGCCCAAACCACATGCTTTGACCCTACAGCAGGTTGCAATGACATACAGTCAGGGACCTGAAGCTAAAACAGAGCTTAATGAGGGAAATGCACTAAGGAACCAAAGCGGTTTTCAGCTCTCAAAACTCACATCGGTCAGCTTGACCTGACATATTCCTCCACCTGCTTGTCACCTATAAATATTTTCAAAGTAATAGCCTGGACGTGCTTGAGCCCTTTGAATAGCAGGTTTTTGGAATAATTTTTTCAACATTCTAAGTAAGTGAACTCCATCGCTTTCAGTCACCAGCAGTGACTGTGACACCAGCATTAGAATGTTCAGTCCAGAACACTCTAATCGCATATTTATGACCATACACTGTAAAGGGCTCCTTTCATTCTGAGTCTAGGATTCATATTTCTCACTCAATTCTCCATCTTAATCCTGCATTTTCATCAAGCCAAGTAACCAATAGGAAAAAAACAACATAAGGTACAGCTCACAAAAAAAAAAAATTGTGAAAACGCGTGTGTCGTGTCCAACAGGCTTAGTAGCTTTGTACGATCACAAACAAACCGTTACTGTCACACGGATAGCTACGTTTCATCTGCGTGACTCACTGAGGCTTTAATTAATGACGCTATGCCAATGTTTTGATGGGTAATCCGAAGGATAACGGCAGGATTTTCTGTAATAAATCGGCGCGTATGAGCGATGTTTCCCCAGAGGGGATTTGGAGGGGGTTTGTGAGCGCGGCGAACCCAGCGACGTTCAGTTCCGTGCGGCGTTCAGGCCGCTGAGCACCGCCGCGAGGAGAGAGGGAGCGCGCGCCCGGTGCGAACGTAGCGCGGCGACGGGCCGGGCGTTTGGAGAGGGCGCCTGACACACACGGCGTCTCGGCCAACAGGAGCCCGAGCGGCTGTTCTGAGAACGAGGTCAGCCCGGTGGAGAAGCTTCGCATGCTCTTCTGCAGAGAGGGCTGACCCAGATACATGCTGGGGATGTGTGTGTGTGTGTAGCAAGAGAGAGAGAGGGAGGGATAGAGAGAGAGGTGGGGGAGAGAGAGAGAGAGAGAGAGAGGGAGAGAGAGAGAGGTGGGGGAGAGAGAGAGAGAGAGGGAGAGTGAGGTGGGGAAGAGAGAGAGGGATAGAGAGAGAGATGGATAAAGAGAGAGGTGGGGAAGAGAGAGAGATAGAGAGAGAGAGGTGGGGAAGAGAGAGGGAGTAGAGAGAGAGGGAGAGGCGGGGAAGAGAGATGGAGTAGAGAGAGAGAGGGGGAAAGAGAGAGAGAGAGGGATAGGAAGAGAGAGAGAGAGAGAGAGGTGGGGAAGAGACAGCAGAGATCAAGAGTGAAAGAGAGAGGGACAGACAGCTGAGGGAGTGGGATGGAGAGAGAAAACGTGAGAGGGAGAGTGAGAGAGAGAGAGGGATAGATATAGACTGCAGGATCCTATTAACACAAGCCCAAGCCCAAAAATACCCACAGAATGCAGTAAGGCGGTAAAGTGGTAATCTGTAAGTAAGCGCACTTGGAGCTGCGTGCTCCCTCGGGCCGCTAAGCCTGCTGGGAGGAGGCGAGGATGAGGAAGAGGAAGAGCGGGCATTTCTCACCTTGGTCCGTTTCCTGCCGTGCCCGTGGTTCTGGCTCCGCCGCTGAGAGAGGGATGCAGAGAGAGGGCAAAGGAGAGAGGGAGCGAGAGAGAACGGGGAAAAAGAGTGAAAGACAGGAGAGAGTGAGACAAAAAAGGAAAGAGAACAGGAAACAGTCAGGTCCAGCACAGCCAAGCACAGCAGACCTTCCTGTGCAGTCTTTAACTGCCGGAATGGAACAAACAAATCCATTAACGAACCAATCAATCAATCAACCAATGACAACAACCCGGGATCCCGTGAGGCTCAAATCTGGCCTGGCGTAGTGATGCAATGCATTGCTCCGATTGAATGAGTGAATGAGGGAATGAATGAATGAATGAATGAATGAATTAATAATCTCCTTGGATAGCATTTAGACTTTAAATAGTGATTTTGAACTTTGAATAGTGAAATAGTGATAAGTTTTTAGTGTTGAGCATGCTTGGCTTAAGTGAGTGTGTGAGTGAGCAAATGAATGGGTGAGTGAGTGAACAAGTGAGCGAGAGAGAGAGAGAGTGAATGAATGGGTGAGTGTGAGTGTGAACGAGTGTGTGAGTGAGAGAGCGAATGAATGGGTGAGCGAGAGAGAGAGAGCGAGAGTGAGCAAATGAATGGGTGAGTGAGCGAGAGAGAGAGCGAGAGTGAGCAAATGAATGAGTGAGTGAGAGAGAGAGAGGGTGAGTGAGAGAGTTAATGGGTGAGTGAGAAAGAGAGAGCGAGAGTGAGAGAGTGAATGGGTGAGTGAGTGAGAGAGAGAGGGTGAGTGAGCGAGAGAGGGTGAGCGAACGAGCGAGCGAGCAGCGGGCGCCGGGGCACCTGGGAGTCCTGCGTGGCGCTCTCCTCTGCCTCCATGCCCTCTGCGGTGCCCTCCCGGCTGGGCGGCTGCAGGGCGGCTTTGCCTCGGCTGGCCGCCGGCTCGGTCAGAGCTCCGCTCTCGCCCTCCTTCAGGACGTCCGGCCCGCCGCTCAGCGACATGGACTCAGCCGAGGGGGAGGGCGGGGCGGGGCTGGGGGGCGGGGTCACAGCCCAGATAAACCTCCTATGAGGGGCCAGAGAGAGAGGGGGAGCTGAAGACTCAGCACCACATCAGCCAGCCAAAGCATTCTAATCAGCTGAACCTCATGCATATTCATGAGGGGGGTGTGTCCAGGTTCAGCACTATGACCCTGTAATGCAGCACCAGAAACTCCACCTCCACCGGGTTACCTACGCTACCCACGAGTTCCCCCAAAAACCCAGGCTCCAGAGGTCTGGCCCTGGTCCAGGAGAGCCACAGGGTCTGCTGGGGTCCCCAGCCCTGGTCCTGGAGAGCTGCAGGGTCTGCTGGGGTCCCCAGCCCTGGCCCTGGAGAGCCGCAGGGTCTGCTGGGGTCCCCAGCCCTGGTCCTGGAGAGTCACAGGGTCTGCTGGGGTCCCCAGCCCTGGTCCTGGAGAGCTGCAGGGTCTGCTGGGGTCCCCAGCCCTGGTCCTGGAGAGCTGCAGGGTCTGCTGGGGTCCCCAGCCCTGGTCCTGGAGAGTCTCTGGGGGTCCCCAGCCCTGGTCCTGGAGAGCTGCAGGGTCTGCTGGGGTCCCCAGCCCTGGTCCTGGAGAGACACAGGGTCTGCTGGGGTCCCCAGCCCTGGTCCTGGAGAGCCACAGGGTCTGCTGGGGTCCCCAGCCCTGGTCCTGGAGAGCCACAGGGTCTGCTGGGGTCCCCAGCCCTGGTCCTGGAGAGCCATAGGCTGTTCTGCATTTTGACTGTATGCAGCACTTCACCTCAGCTGGTCTGAACTGCTCCCTGATTGTAAGGTGAGTGCAAAAGAGCAGCACACCAGTTGCTCTGGACCCCAGGGCCTGTAGAACCACCATCTTACATGCAGGACCCATCTGCTGCACTTCACTACTTAATTAGCTACAGCACACACCGCATTTCAAAAGCCTAACTGAGAGAGGAAACAACAATATGTGAACACGCTGCGGCCCTCCAGGACTGGAGTTAAACCTGCAGACACAGCACCCCCTCCAGGACTGGAGTTAAACCTGCAGACACTGTGGTCCTCCAGAACTGGAGTTAAACCTGCAGACACTGCGGCCCTCCAGGACTGGAGTTAAACCTGCAGACACTGCGGCCCTCCAGGACTGGAGTTAAACCTGCAGGCACTGCAGCCCTCCAGGACTGGAGTTAAACCTGCAGACACTGCGGCCCTCCAGGACTGGAGTTAAACCTGCAGACACTGCGGCTCTCCAGGACTGGAGTTAAACCTGCAGACACTGCGGCCCTCCAGGACTGGAGTTAAACCTGCAGACACTGCGGCCCTCCAAGACTGGAGTTAAACCTGCAGACACTGCGGCCCTCCAGGACTGGAGTTAAACCTGCAGACACTGCGGCCCTCCAGGACTGGAGTTAAACCTGCAGGCACTGCGGCCCTCCAGGACTGGAGTTAACCTGCAGACACTGCGGCCCTCCAGGACTGGAGTTAAACCTGCAGACACTGCGGCCCTCCAGGACTGGAGTTAAACCTGCAAACACTGCGGCCCTCCAGGACTGGAGTTAAAGGAGTACCATGGTGATTTTCACACTTTCTCGGTTTTATGTGCTATTTGCACAAGAGGCATTGAAGAAACACAATGAGTAAAGTATTAAATATGTCCGTTCTGTATTTTCGGAGAAATATGCGTTTTAAATTTATCGTCCTATTTTCAACCGGTTGAGAAAGTTGTCAACTTGGTGCGTCACGAACACAGTAACCACTCCCCTTTCCACGCCCCGTAAACCTATGGATAACTCGAGACTCATAGTTTGAGCCGCTGGCTTACAGGCAAGACAATGCAAATATTTGACTAACGTTAGGTTCACTTTAATTAGAGTGCCTTTTAAGGACTATTAGATTATTTCTGGTTATATTCATTTAGCTAGCTAGCTAACGTTAGCTAGCTAGGTAGTTTGCTTTCATAAGGCAATGTTATCGATAACGTTAGCTAGCTTGTTTGCTTTAATGAGGACGTTACAGTTGTGCTTTTATCTTAACTTGGCTAGCTAGATAGCAAAAATTATAATTGGATATAAGTCAAAGTCCTTACCTTAGCTATCTATCCATACTTGATATACTACTAAGCTAGCTAGCTTGTGAAAAGTCTCCCAAAAAGAGCGCGTATCATGGGGGTAGCTATGGTAACGGGGCACGGTCTGTCAATCATAGCTAACTGACAGTTCTCATTACCACGCCCAGACGGTTCGGGTGAACTTTTATGGTGGGAAATTTAGGCTTAGAAAAATACGTTTTAAAGTACATTGAAATGACTGAATAATGAAAAAATTATGCGCAATTGTTTTGTTGTTGCCTAAAGACAACTGGGAAGTGTCACGTTCAACCACCATGTTACTCCTTTAAACCTGTAGACACTGCGGCCCTCCAGGACTGGAGTTAAACCTGCAGAGACCACATCCCCTCCAGGACTGGATTTAAACCTGCAGATGTAGCGTCCCCTCCAGGACTGGAGTTAAACCTGCAGACACTGTAGCCTCTTCAGGACTGGAGTTAAACCTGCAGAGACCACATCCCCTCCAGGACTGGATTTAAACCTGCAGATGTAGCGTCCCCTCCAGGACTGGAGTTAAACCTGCAGACACTGTAGCCCCTCCAGGACTGGAGTTAAACCTGCAGACACTGCGGCCCTCCAAAACTGGAGTTAACCCTGCAGACGCTGCGGCCCTCCAGGACTGGAGTTAAACCTGCAGACGCTGCGGCCCTCCAAGACTGGAGTTAAACCTGCAGACACTGCGGCCCTCCAGGACTGGAGTTAAACCTGCAGACACTGCGGCCCTCCAGGACTGGAGTTAAACCTGCAGACACTGCGGCCCTCCAGGACTGGAGTTAAACCTGCAGACACTGCGGCCCTCCAGGACTGGAGTTAAACCTGCAGACACTGCGGCCCTCCAGGACTGGAGTCAAACCTGCAGACACAGCGCCCCCTCCAGGACTGGAGTTAAATCTGCAGACACAGGGCCCCCTGGTGCTGGTTAAGGTGGAATAAATAAATCCAGAGAAGGGCGAGGCGGCGTACCTGTGGCTGAAATTAGGAGCACGGTGCCAGTTCCCTGGGCGGGACGGGAGCAGAGGAGGGTCCTACAGTGGGCGGCTGGGTCGGATGGCAAGGCGAGGGCATTCCATAGCAGGCACGAGCACCGAGGGGTGGGGGGTGGGGGGGCGGGGCAGGGCGGGGTGGGGCAGAAGCGGGGGGGTGGGGGGGGGGGGGGGTCGCCGGGGGAAACGCTCAAGCTCCGCCCCTCACTCCTCCGACATGGCGCGGGATCCGTCAGGGGGGACCTCCTGCATCAGGACACACATCAGCAACAGACATTATTATCTGCAGAAAACAAAATCCCCAAAAGCACCGGAGACCTGCAGAGGGAACCCCTGGCGGACGAAACGTCCGGGTCGGTCTACAAAATGACATCACCGCTGTAACACTCTATCCCCAACAGAAACACACATCCGTACGTTTTCTTCATCAAAAACACTTTCATGATCTTTCCGTAGCCTCCCCATTAAACAACGTTAAAACAGTATTTATTCTTAAACAGTACGTGACTTCCTCTTGGGTACGGGCGTGTCCGTATCACCTGATCCGTATCGGTTACTCGGTGTGTAATTGCGTATCAGGACGTAGAGTACAGGAAGTTCTCACATGCACAGCCTTCTGCATCGTGTTATGATGTCACGCCTTCCCATGATGCACCCAAAATAAAACCTTTCACATTTTTTTAAAACTCACATAACATGGCTACATGCTGCAGCTGGGATGGAACAGCGCAAGCTCAGGGACCGATTCAATGTAAACCGGAAAAGGTCCTCAAAAGCTTCATGAATTAAATGCTAAAACGTAATGGAGAATGTATAATGTGGACCCTCTGTACAGACAAACACAAGTGTGCGCGCACACACGCGCACACACACAAAAACACACACGCGCATGCACGCACGCACGTACACAGATCCGGGTCAGATCAACCACTCCAACCAGGACCATCAAAAAGTGTGTGACTCTCTCTCTTTCAGAACATCCACTCAAAATATTTCAGATCTTCAGACACCAGTAAAATGTCCGCCATTTTAAAACAAACGTCTGTTCACGGCGCGTTCTGACGGGTGCATGACTGCACGCTTTTGCTCTGTGACCGCTGAGAATCCCGCTCAGCATCCTCCAGGACCTGCCGGAATCTGGAGCGCGGCGAACGGACACCCGATCCAGGACTACCGCACGTGCTTCCCCGGACCTGGACCCCGCACACTGCCGCCGCCGCCGCCAGCCTTCCCGAGGACGTGGGGGGGGGGGGGGGGGGTGGGGGGGGACAGGAAAAGGACCCGACGCGCTCGGCGCGGGAAGAACTCCTCGTGCCGTTTGGGGGAGAGGCGCGATTGCGTAACGGTCCCATCTCTCGCGGGCGCGGGCCGGCCCCGCCGAACTCCGCTCCGGGGACACACGCGGGGACGAGGGTCCGGAGACCGCGCTGATTACAGACCGCCAAGACCGCCTCCCGCTGTCTCCGGGAGAAACGACCCTCGCGAAAGACGCAGCGTTTACCTCTTACAAACGGCCTCATGCAGAAAAGAGAGAGAAGACACGGCTGATGAAAGAGTAAAGGCGGTGGGTAAAGGGTCGTGTGAGGCTGCAGTAGTGTGAGGAGGGGAGGGTGAGGCACTGGGAGAGCGCAGAGCTGCAGGACAGAGCTGGGATTCCCAGTGTGGGGGAGACCTGAGAACAGCACGTCACTGCACTGCATCAGAGACCAGCGCACCCACACACAGACCGCACACCACACACACACACACACACAGACTGCACACACACAGACCGCACACACACAGACCGCACACCGCAAATACACACACTCACACACACACACACACACAGACCGCACACACACAGAGACCGCACACACACACACACACACACACACATACAAAGCACACTGCACACACACAGAGCACACCCACACACACAGTGCACGCCGCAAATACACACACACACGCACTCACACCGCCCACACACACAGCACGCCCACACACACTGAGCGCACACCGCAAATACACACACACATACATAGCACGCCCACACACACATACACACACAAACACAGCACGCCCACACATACAGAGCGCACACAGCAAATACACACACGCATGCACACACACACCGCCCACACACACACACTGAGCGCACACCGCAAATACACACACACACACACACACACACATAGCACGCCCCCACACACACCGCCCCCACACACACACACAGGTTGTTGCTGATCGATGAGGGGATGGTGATTTTGAGAGTGTTCCTGTCTCAGGGGATCAGCGGTGTTTGGCTTTATTGCTGATCATTCTCTGGCGCAGTCAGCTGTGAGTTAGCTCCCCAGGGCCGGGGGAAGGCACACGGACAGAACGGACGGGCGGGCACAGGGACAGAGGGACAGACGGGCACAGGGACGCACGGACAGACAAGAAGAGGGATGGATGGACGGGCACAGGGACGGGCACAGGGACACACGGACAAATGGACGGACGGACAGACACACAGACAAGGCAGCCCAGCAGGCAGAAAGAGCCGTAGCAGGAACAGCAGCAAAGAGCGGGCGAGGGGGGGTAAGAGAAGAGGGGGAGGAGGAGGAGGGAGAGACAGCAGTGTCGACAAGTTGAATGAGCGTGAATGAGAAGCTCATGAATGAGTCTGCAGGGCACAGGCCTCCTCTCTCTCTCTCTTCCTCTCACTTCTCTCTACCTCACGCACCATCTCTCTCTCTCCCTCTTCCTCTTTTACCTTCTCTCCCTCACTTTTCCTCTCACCGTCTCTCTCCTCCCCTCTCTCTTTCCCTCTCTCTCCTCTCCTGTTCCCTCTCTATTTCACAGGCACACAGTCTCTCTACCTCGCTCACCCTCTCTCACCTTTTCTCTCTCTACATCACTCACCCGCTCTCTCTCTTCCTCTCGCCTCCTCTCTCTCACTAGCTCACTCACCCTCTCTTCCTTACTCACCCTCTCTCTCCCTCTCTCTCCCTCTCTCTCTCCTCTCCCGTTCCCTCTCTATTTCACAGGCACACTGTGTTGCCAAGGAGACAGCAACGTCATTCTCAGCTGTTGCCATCTGCGTCGCGAGTGGGGGGGGGGGGGGGGGGGGGGGGGGGGGGGGGGGGGGGGGGGGGGGGGGGGGGAGGAGAGAGGAGGAGAGAACCAGCAGCGGAGAGGGGGGAGAGGGGGCGGGGGCGGGCAGGGGTTAGAGAGAGGGATGATATTAAAAATAAATGCGCAGACTGCAGAGAGCTGGGGGGGGGAACTGAATGGAGACTGCAAAGTAAGTGATAAAAAAGTAAATAAATAAAAAAGAACAGTCCCCCAGTCCCAGAGCAGAGACACAGGCACCCGGCCCGGTCTGGGGCCCACAGGAGCGTCTGACCAACAGCTGACAGAGCTCAAGCACTGTCTGTTCTCACTGTGTTCAGCGCTGTCTGTTCTCACTGTGTTCAGTGCTGTCTGATCTCAGTGTGTTCAGTGCTGTCTGTTCTCATTGTGTTCAGTGCTGTTTGTTCTCTCCATGTTCAGTGCTGTCTGTTCTCACTGTGTTCAGTGCTGTCTGTTCTCACTGTGTGCAGTGCTGTCTGTTCTCACTGTGTTCAGTACTGTCTGTTCTCAGTGTTCAGTGCTGTCTGTTCTCACTGTGTTCAGTGCTGTCTGTTCTCACTGTGTGCAGTGCTGTCTGTTCTCACTGTGTTCAGTACTGTCTGTTCTCAGTGTTCAGTGCTGTCTGTTCTCACCGTGTGCAGTGCTGTCTGTTCACAGTGTGTTCAGTACTGTCTGTTCTCACTGTGTTCAGTGCTGTCTGTTCTCACTGTGTGCAGTGCTGTCTGTTCTCACAGTGTTCAGTACTGTCTGTTCTCACAGTGTTCAGTGCTGTCTGTTCTCACTCTGTTCAGTGCTGTCTGTTCTCTTCGTGTCCAGTGCTGTCTGTTCTCACTGTGTTCAGCGCTGTCTGTTCTCACTGTGTTCAGTGCTGTCTGTTCTCACTGTGTTCAGTGCTGTCTGTTCTCACCGTGTTCAGTGTTGTCTGTTCTCACCGTGTGCAGTGCTGTCTGTTCACAGTGTGTTCAGTACTGTCTGTTCTCACTGTGTTCAGTGCTGTCTGTTCTCACAGTGTTCAGTACTGTCTGTTCTCACTGTGTTCTGCGCTGTCTGTTCTCACTGTGTTCAGTGCTGTTTGTTCTCACTGTGTTCAGTGCTGTCTGTTCTCACTGTGTTCAGTACTGTCTGTTCTCACTGTGTTCAGTGCTGTCTGTTCTCGCCGTGTGCAGTGCTGTCTGTTCTCACTGTGTTCAGCGCTGTCTGTTCTCACTGTGTTCAGTGCTGTCTGTTCTCACTGTGTTCAGTGCTGTCTGTTCTCACTGTGTTCAGTGCTGTCTGTTCTCACTGTGTTCAGTGCTGTCTGTTCTCAGTGTGTTCAGTGCTGTGTTCTCACCGTGTTCAGTGCTGTCTGTTCTCACCGTGTTCAGTGCTGTGTGTTCTCACCGTGTTCAGTGCTCTCTCTCACACACACCCATGCTCAGCGCAGTCTGTGCTCTTTATGTTCACACTCAGAGGCTTTGGGGAAACGCGTGTGTCAGAACTCTGACAGATAAGGAGCGAACGCCTCCAGCCCAGGAGAGACGCAGGGAGGGTCACGCAGGCCCCCGCCAGCCGCAGACCGTTCCCCGGGCAACCCCCACGGACCAGCGTGGGGTGGGGTGGGGGGGGGGGGCAGTCATCCCAGGCAGTCATTTGAGGGGCCACCCTGCTGGCATGGGGGTCTGTACACAGACAGCACGCACGCCCTCGGGGAAAACGCTTCACCACCGCGACCAAAACTGAACCACAGCGAGCGGAGGGGGCCGCACACAGGAGCTGAATGGCGGGGAGGTGAATGAGAGCTGGGGGGGGGGGGGGTGTTTATCTGAATGGAGACGCAGCACAGAGAGACAGCACCAGAGCAGCTCTCCCCCATTCACACCAACAGCATCACCAGCCCCATGTACCGGAGTGTGTGTGTGTGTGTGTGTGAGTGTGTGTGTGAGTGTGTGTGTGAGAGAGAGTGTGTGTGTGTGTGTGTGTGAGAGAGTGTGTAAGTGTGCAGTGTGTGTGTGTGTGTGTGTGAGAGACAGCTCACACACACACACACTCACACACACACATGCACACACACACTCTCTCTCTCTCTCACACACACACACACACACACACACACACACACACTCTCTCTCTCACACACACACACACACACTCTCCCACACACTCACTCACACACACACACACACTCACTCACACACACACAGGGACAGGGTGAAGACGCGGTGACGCTGCGGAAGCGAGGGAAGGAGCAGGAGAGAGAGAGAGAGAGAAAGTGGGACAGGAGCGGAGGACGGGGGGATGAGTCAGAGCTCTCCCACAGGAAGCGGTGGGCTGAGGACCGCGTGGGGGAGGATGGCGTCAGCAGACCTGCCAGCTCCTGAGGAGACGACGCGTTGCAGGGAGGGGATCCTCACAGAAAGGGGGGGGGGGGGGGGGGGGGGGGGGAGAGAGAGAGAAAAAGAGAAGGGGGGGGGGGGGGTTGGCAGGGTCACGGGAGAGAGAAGTGTGGACCCAGGGAAACGTTCGCCCGGACCAGTCTTGAATAATGAGACACTGACTGGGGGGGGGGGGGGTCCTGATCCCCACGCATTATTAATGAGGGAGAAAATGCCAGAATGTGGGCGGGTAGTTTAGACCGAGGAAGGGGGGGGGGGAGAGCAGCCACCCCCACGCATCAAAGAATATCCCACATGCAGAAAGAGAGTGAGAGTGGCTCCACCCCCACAACCCCACCCCCGTGAAAAACAGCGGTCCCAGGCTGTCGGCTGGCTGCAGTGTCATCAGGGGAACCCCAACGGCTTTTTGGTGAGCGGTTAGGGGAAGCCCTATGGGGTTGTGGTCATTTGGCCAGTGGTTAGGGGAAGCCCTGGAGGGTTGTGGTCATTTGGCCAGCGGCTAGGGGAAGCCCTATGGGGTTGTGGTCATTTGGCCAGTGGTTAGGGGAGGCCCTGGAGGGTTGTGGTCATTTGGCCAGCGGTCAGGGGAAGCAGTATGGGGTTGTGGTCATTTGGCCAATGGTTAGGGGAAGCCCTGGAGGGTTGTGGTCATTTGGCCAGCGGTTAGGGGAAGCCCTATGGGGTTGTGGTTATTTGGTGAGTGGCTAGGGGAAGCCCTATGGGGTTGTGGTCATTTGGCCAGTGGTTAGGGGAAGCCCTATGGGGTTGTGGTCATTTGGCCAGCGGTTAGGGGAGGCCCTATGGGGTTGTGGTCATTTGGCCAGTGGTTAGGGGAGGCCCTGGGGGTTGTGGTCATTTGGCCAGCGGTTAGGGGAGGCCCTGGAGGGTTGTGGTCATTTGGCCAGTGGTTAGGGGAAGCCCTATGGGGTTGTGGTCATTTGGCCAGTGGTTAGGGGAAGCCCTATGGGGTTGTGGTCATTTGGCCAGTGGTTAGGGGAAGCCCTATGGGGTTGTGGTCATTTGGCCAGTGGTTAGGGGAGGCCCTATGGGGTTGTGGTCATTTGGTGAGCAGTTAGGGGAGGCCCTGGAGGGTTGTGGTCATTTGGTGAGTGGCTAGGGGAAGCCCTATGGGGTTGTGGTCATTTGGTGAGCGGTTAGGGGAGGCCCTAGGGGGTGAGTGGTTAGGGGAGGCCCTACGGGGTTGTGGTCATTTGGCCCGCCCTTAAAGTCGCTGTGGCGTTGGGCGTGTCGCTAAGGGAGGCGTGGCCCGGCTCGCTGAAGCCGAAGCCGACGTGCAGGGGAAGCTGACGTGCGCCAGCTTCGCTTCGTGCGGTAAGAGGATCGCAGACCGCACGCAGGCCCGGGAACCCGGCGCAGAACCGCCAACGAGATAGCCGCGCTCCGCGCTTCCTCGGCATCGCGAAAAAAAAACATCACTTCTTCTGTTTGTTACAAAAATAGAAAGTTTGCATCAGCCTGTGCACTATCGGCAGCGATTCCAGGCCGGTGACTAATAAAGGCTATTTGAAGAGCTCCGTGTTTCAAACGGAAGAGCACAACAAATGCATAATAATATTGTCATGTTTTTTTTTTTTTTTTTTTGTTAACAACACCGAGGATAAGCAAGTCCCTTTCGCTAGGCGCAAAAATTTTAATAACCTAATCGTTCAATAATTTAACGTTTCGGGTAACGATAGACCGATAAACCGTCGTCCCCTCCGCGCCAGAAGACGGCGAAACGAAACGTAACGCGATTGGTTCCCCCGGCACAGCCCGCGGAGGAGAGTCCGGAAAGCGCGTCACTGACCCGCAGGGGTGCGGACACCTGTGAGGTGATTACTGCATGTGAGGTTCGGAGGGAGTGTGGGGGGGGGGGGGGGGGGGGGGGGGGGGGGGGGGGGGGGGGGGGGGGGGCGGGGGCCGGACCGAGCGGGGCTGCGTCCGCTCTGGAACCGTCGCACAGAGTCCTAATTACGCAATCTCCCCCACTTCTCACCGCTCTGGGTGGGAGGGAAGGAGGGAGGAAGGGAGAGAAGGCAGGGAAGGGAGAGAAAAAAAAAAAAAAAAAAAGAAAAATCTCAATGATGAAACAGCCCCTGCCGTTTTGCCATTGGCCGAGCCTCTCCGCCAATCGGAGGGCCAGCTCCATGGCAACAGGCTCTGTCACCAAGAGAAAAGCGGAGATCTCCCCTAACACCCCCCATCCCTCTCTACATCACCCCCCCCCCCCCCCCCCAACACCATCCACCCACCCACCGTCCCCAATTATATCTGGCTGCATGTACTCAGAGGAGACCGGCAGCTCGCAGTGGTACAGGCGGGTCGGTCGAAACACAGAGGGGCACTGCGCAAATTCGGAGGGGGGGGGGGGGGGGGGAGGGGGTGACCGGCCCCCTCGAACCGAACCTTTTCAGGAGACAAAAAATAAAGGAGCACAAGGCGTTTCTGCATCCTGAACGCAGAGGCGTTCTTCACGGGCTCGCAGACCCGGGGGTTCGAGCGCAGAGAGGTACGGGCTCGGGAGTTCGGCATCTTCGTAACGGCGCAGACCGGGTCCTCTCCACAAATCACCGGCCGTCCTCTCGCCAGCCTTCACACGGGAAAGAGACGGCTTCCGATTGGTCAGGAAACGCTGACTTTCCGACCCTAACCATCGAAGCCACTGCCAGAAGGCAGAGGACCTGGGTACGTCACAAACACACACACAAGCTGCACCGCTCTCTGACAGCTGAGCAACAAACACCAGCAGCCCCCCGCAGACACTTCAGGGTCTGAAAATGAGTGTCTGCTCAATCCCATGTTTCTGGACTGATCAGGAGGTTCTGCTTTTCAGACCCTAAACTCTGGACATGACCAGATGGATTTGGGGGCCGATGGCGGCGGTTTGGACAATACTCAACCCCCCCCACACCCCCACAGTGCCTCAGCATCGACCTCCCGTGAACCACACGCATGGCCTGCAAGCGGAGGGAGGGGCAAAGGGGACAGGGGGCGTGGCCAGCACTGCAGCAGCTGCCGAGGACTTTATTCAACCTTCCTTCGGCAGGTGAAAGAGAGAGGGAGACAGAAAGACAGAGAGAGGCAACAACCTGTGCTGTTGGTCGCCACAGGGCCATCTCTACACCGATGCCCACAGTCTGAAGCACAGGGCTACTCTCCTGCCAGCACAGGGTTACTCTCCTGGCAGCACAGAGTTACTCTCCTGGCAGCACAGAATTACTCTCCTAGCAGCACAGTGTTACTCTCCTAGCAACAGAGTTACTCACCTAGCAGCACAGGTTTACTCTCCTAGCAGCACAGGTCAACTCTCCTTGCAGCTCAGGGTTACTCTGCTGGCAACGTAGGGTTACTCTCCTAGCAGCACAGGGTTACTCTGCTGGCAGCGCAGGGTTTCTCTCCTAGCAGCACAGGGTTACTCTCCTAGCAGCACAGAGTTACTCTCCTGGCAGCACAGAATTACCATCCCAGCAGCACAGGGTTACTCACCTACAGCAGTGTTACTCTTCTAGCAGCACAGGGTTACTCATCTACAGCAGTGTTACTCTCCTAGCAGCACAGGGTTATTCTCCTGGCAGCACAGGGTTACTCTCCTAGCAGCACAGGTTTACTCACCTACAGCAGTGTTACTCTCCTAGAAGCACATGGTTACTCTCCTGGCAGCACAGGGCTACTTTCTTAGCAGCACAGGGTTACTTTCGTAGCAGCACAGGGTTACTGTCCTGCCAGCACAGGATAATGTGCTATGGTTAATTTTTTTTTGCTTAAGTGATTTCTAGTATTTTACATTACAGTGTATTATATCATTCTATATTGTAGTTCCTGAGTTTCGGTTATTTTTATCATTTGCTAGCATAGCTACACTTCAGTTTCATTTAAACTAAAGTTATGCTTCAGCTTCGTTGCCTCGCAGTCATGGTTAACTTCAGGTCGATTTCTAACAGATCAAATAATATTCCCACAAAAAGTAACATGAATACTTATCTTTTACAACTACATGAAACATTTAAATGTAAGCTGAGATGGTGGCTGTCAAAATCCACTCTCTTTTGTGGAATGACATAGAATTTGTCTGAGTAAGAATACTGGGATGAGGGACACATTGGATCTGATAAATATTATTATTCAGGAAAATAAAAATGTTTTTAAATATGCAAGGCTTACAGACTGACTCAGAAGGGTGCATGGTGTTTCATTAAGAATGTATATGCTTGCTTGGATTTTCTTCCTAAGAATTAGCTTCAAGCAAAATTACCAATTCCAGGCCTACTTAATGAATTTATTCTCAAATGAGGTCTGATCATATCTCTTAGAACACTGCGCAAAATTGCTCGGATTTCCTTGGATTTCCACAAGCCTTAGAACATCCTTCTCGGATGGTCACTTAGAAGTAGCGCATGACATGATTAGGACTCATTAGCTGTAGTTAATTTTAGCTAACTGGGGCCTAATATCTGACCTCACCTAACCAGCAAAACCCTCCACAACTCTGTACGTCCTGTCACTCATACTGGCCCTCAGACGCAATGCACTCCACTACATGGCCGGATTCGCAGTGGTTTTCACCTCTAAGCACACCCTTCTCATCCCTACAGAAACACATAATGTCTGCAAGAGAAACAGCAGGTTGCTAACGACAATCAGTGGCTACCTTGCGCATTTCTAGGTAGCACTGAACTCCACCTATCATCATAGACTGTAGAAAAGATTCTAGCTGTTGACCACACAACTTCGGAGTGGTCAGCATCTCTGTGGTAACGGCGATGTCTCTTATTGGTGAAACTCGCTTTAGGATTGTGGGTAGCGTAGTACTTCAACAAGAACTCACACAGGGACTGGGGTATAGAGACCGGGTTATAGAGACCTGGGCACAGGGACTAGGGTATAGAGACCGGGGTATAGAAACCAGAGCACAGGGACTGGGGTATAGAGGACCGGGGTATAGAAACCATGGCACAAGGGACCAGGGGTATAGAGACCGGGTATAGAGACCTGGGCACAGGGACTAGGGTATAGAGACCGGGTATAGAAACCAGGGCAGACAGGGGCTAGGGTATAGAGACCGGGGTATAGAAACCAGGGCACAGGGACTAGGGTATAGAGACCGGGGTATAGAAACCAGAGCACAGGGACTGGGGTATAGAGACCGGGGTATAGAAACCAGAGCACAGGGACTGGGGTATAGAGACCGGCGTATAGAGACCTGGGCACAGGGACTAGGGTATAGAGACCGGGGTATAGAAACCAGAGCACAGGGACTAGGGTATAGAGACCGGGGTATAGAAACCAGGGCACAGGGACTAGGGTATAGAGACCGGGGTATAGAAACCAGAGCACAGGGACTAGGGTATAGAGACCGGGGTATAGAAACCAGGGCACAGGGGCTAGGGTATAGAGACCGGGGTATAGAAACCAGGGCACAGGGACTAGGGTACAGAGACCGGGGTATAGAGAACCAGGGCACAGGGACTAGGGGTATAGAGACCGGGGTATAGAAACCAGAGCACAGGGACTGGGGTATAGAGACCGGGGTATAGAGACTAGGGTACAGGGACCGGGGTATAGAGACTAGGGTACAAGGACCGGGGTATAGAGACTAGGGTACAGGGACCGGGGTATAGAGACTAGGGTACAGGGACCGGGGTATAGAGACCGGGGTATAGAGACTAGGGTACAGGGACTAGGGTATAAGGACCGGGGTATAGAGACTAGGGTACAGGGACCAGGGAATAGTGATCAGGGTATAGACACCAGGGTACAGGGACTGGGGTATACAGTTGAGGCCAAAAGTTTACATACACCTAGGCTAAAGACACTGAAACTCAATTTCTCACAACTCCACACATTTCATGTTACCATACATTTCCTGTGTTAAGTCAATTAGGTTATCTACCTTATTTCCAGAAGAGGTAATTTCAAAATAATAGCTAAGAGAGATTTATTTCAGCTTTTATGTACTATCAGATTTTCAGTGGTTCAAAAGTTTACATACACTTAGTATTTGTTGGCATTACCTTTTAATGGCTTAACTTGAATCAAATGCTTGAGGTAGCCTTCCACAAGCTTCTCAGAATACTGCCGGAATTTTTGCCCATCCCTCCTCAGAGAACTGGTGTAACTCAGTCAGGTTTGTCAGTCTCCTTGCTCGGACATGCTTTTTCAGTTCAGTCCACAAATTTTCTATGGGATTCAGGTCAGAGCTTTGGGATGGCCACTCCAATACTTTCACTTTGCTGTCTTTAAGCCAAACTTTGGAGGTATGCTTAGGATCATTATCCTGCTGGAAGACCCAGTTGCGACCAAGTTTGAACTTTCTAGCTGATGTCTTGAGGTGTTGCATGAGTATTTCTAGATAATCCCCCTTCCTCAGGATGCCATCTATTTTCTGAAGTGCACCAGTCCCTTTTCCAGCAAAACACCCACACAACACGATGCTGCAACCCCCATGCTTCACAGTTGGGATGGTGTTTTTCGGATTAAAAGCCTCACCCTTTTTCCTCCATACACAGCGCTGATCATTATGGCCAAACACTTTTTTGTTTCACCTGACCAGAGAACACTCTTCAAAAGGCTAGATCTTCGTCCTGGTGATCACCTGCAAACTTCATTCTGGCTTTTTTATGCCGGTCTTGGAGTAGAGGCTTCTTCCTTGCACAACAGCCTTTCAGGCCATGGCAATGTAGAATTCACTTAATGGTGGATGTAGATGGCACCTGATGCCTCCAACTCCTTCACCAGTTCCTTTGTTTTTGTCTTGGGGTTCAGTTGAACCTTTCAGACCAAAGTTCGTTCAGCTCTGGGAGTTAATTTGTGCCTTCTTCCTGAACAATGCAGTGTCTGTGTGGTCCCAAGATTTTAATATTTGCATACAACTGTTTGTACAGATGCTTGTGGTACCCTCAGTTGTTTGGAAATTGTTCCTAAGGAGGAACCGGACTTGTGGAGATCCACTATGAGGACTTAGCTAGGTTGCTTGTATTTTCCTACGGTATCAAGGGCAAAAACACCCGTGGTTCTAAAGGCAGGTCCTTAAATACAGCCACAGGTGACAATTAAGTCATAATAAACTCCTAATTATGACAATTTACCAATCAGAGGCTTCTAAAAAGTTATTACATATATTTCTGGAATCTTCCAGACTGTTTGAAGAGACAGTCAACTTGGTGTATGTAAACTTTTGACTCACTGGAATTCTGATATAGTGAATTAAAGCTGAAATAAATCTGTCTCAAATCGATTGTTTTAAAATTACCTCTGATGTGAACAAAGTATATGCCCTAATTGACTTGCTAAAAGAAATGTATGGTAACATGAAATGTGCAGAGTTTTGAAAAACTGAGTATGAATATATTTAGCCTAGGTGTATGTAAACTTTTGGCCTCAACTGTAGGTATATTCAAGTTGATCCTCAAGAAGTGCACGACTCAAGAAGTGTTAAAAACACATTATGTTTATATTTTAATATTAAAGAATATCTCCCTGCCTGCAGGAAGATGGCAGCTACAGCTCTGTAAAAGCAGGAATTTTAAAAATAGGTTTCGCATGGTGCTGCAGTCCTGCTGCTGGTGTTAATTAAAAGAGCGGGAGCCTGGTCTACGTCACAAAGCCTGACAGTGGTGCAAGGACCAGTCTCACGCAGAGACCAACCATCTGCTCACCTGCCGTCCTAAACCTGCCGCCCCCCCCCACCCCATATCCCCCTCCTCTCCCCGCGCTCAAAGCCGCTCCCCCCGCTGCCTCGTTCTGGAGAGTTCCCAACACTCAAGCGTCCGGGTCTCTGTACGGACAGACCACAGGTTCAGGCTTCGCCCGTCCTACCACTGCAAAGCTCTTTCTCCTTAACCACCGAGGGCCAGTCTTTCCTACCGATGTTCTTGAAGGGACGTTTCCAGTGGCAACGGACTTTCTGTACCGCGACGTGGGAAAGGAACCTCTTTCCGCCCGCTGGAGTTCCTGTTGGTAAGACGCTGAGAGGACTGACGTAGTTCAGTGTTTGCTGGGTCTGCCTCCCCCCCCCCCCCCCAACCCTCGAAGGCCTGCCCAATCCCAGCAACCCCAACAGCCTGGACATTACCCACAATCCTCCACCGCACCTAGTACACTGGATTTTTCGCTAGCTGCACCAAGCCCGTTTCATAAGTCCTCACATCGTCCCACTATTCTGAGGATTTCTTCAATGGAGCCGTTAAAACTCACTCAGTCCCTGCAGGGACGCGAGCTGCTTTCAGGGGAAAGATGATTGGCTGAACAAACGCGCGAGTCACAGCTCCTCAGAACGGAGAGGCTCGGGTGACGGGGCCGTCAGGGTGCACTGGAGGCACCCAAGCCCTGCAGAACGAGCTTCCCGCTAGCCCGCCGCGCCGGCCGCCCGCCCGCCGCTCCGCCAAAACCCGAGTGAGTCATCCGCCCGCCCCTCACGGCTGCAACAGCATGCCCCAGCAAGGCACGCGCACGCAGGGACCGCAGGCCTGAGAGCGGCTCGAACCAGCCGCTGAGACGAACCCAGACAGGGCAGCGGTCGAACGGCGGGAGGAGGCGGGTTTCGGACACGGAGCGTTTCCGCCCAAAACCCCGCCCCCCTCGAGAGAAGCAGCCCAAACGGGCTGCTCCCCGACGCGCCCCTGCTGCAGAAGGCGCTGTTCCCACAATGCCAGGCGAGAGCCGGGCCAGGAGAGATCAGTCGCGCGCAGGCGAAGCACAGCTCTGGAGCCTCGACCTGGACTCCGTTGTGACGGCTTCAAAACAGCAGCCGATGGCGCAGACATCTCCCGCCAAAGCGTTTGGAGACCGAATCCCCAGTCGGTACACCTCCCATTGCTGCTCCTCTGACTCACGATCCGATTCACCTGTGTGTTTATTTTTCTCTCTCTCTCTCTCTCTCCCTCCCTCTCCGCCCCCTCCCCTCTTCTCTCTCTCCCCTCCTCTCTCTCCATATCCCCCTCCCCCTCCCCCTCTCTCTCTTCCTCTCCCCCCTGTCCATTGCGTCAAAATTTGTTTGAACCCAGAAAAAGCTAAAGGAATCTATAAATGCATCAAACAATACGTTAGTTGGTTAGTTAGGTAGTTAACGAATTAATTAATTAATAAGCCAGCCAGGAGGGAGGAAGATGAGAGGACAGAGCAGGGATAGGGGGTTAAGTTTGGCAAACTTCTACGCATCTTAAGTTCACATTTTTGTCAATATAAATATTGAAGAGAGAGAAGGAAGAAAAAAAGCGATGGAGGAAGAGCCGGTGGGGGTTTAGGAGGATGAGAAAGGACAGAACCTCCAGACTTCAAAAGCAATTACGTGTGCTCTCTCTGGGGCGGAGGGAGGCGGGGGGGTCAGCATTGATTTTCCCTCCCTCTCTCCTACTCGGTCTTTTTCCCACGAACCCTCATTAACATGCGGGGAGCGTCCAAGGACCCCGACAACCTAGGTAACGCTCTCCAAAAAAACACAAAACAACCGGAACCGCGAACGAGGGAAGGCACGGAAAGAGCGGGAAACCAGGGCTCAGAGTTACTGCCACTGAGCCCGGACAGTGGGAGCCCAACCGCCCGCCCAGAGTTAGCGCCACTGGGCCCGGACAGCGGGAGCCCTGCTCAGAGTTACCGCCACTGGGCCCAGATGGCGGGAGCCTAACCGCCTGCTCAGAGTTAGCGCCACTGGGCCCAGACAGCGGGAGCCCTGCTCAGAGTTAGCGCCACTGGGCCCAGACAGCGGGAGCCCTGCTCAGAGTTAGCGCCACTGGGCCCAGACAGCGGGAGCCCTGCTCAGAGTTACCGCCACTGGGCCCAGACAGCGGGAGCCCTGCTCAGAGTTACCGCCACTGGGCCCGGACAGCAGGAGCCCTGCTCAGAGTTACCGCCACTGTGCCCGGACAGCGGGAGCCCAACCGCCTGCTCAGAGTTAGCGCCACTGGGCCCGGACAGCGGGAGCCCTGCTCAGAGTTAGCGCCACTGGGCCCAGACAGCGGGAGCCTAACCGCCTGCTCAGAGTTAGTGCCACTGGGCCCGGACAGCGGGAGCCCTGCTCAGAGTTAGCGCCACTGGGCCCGGACAGCAGGAGCCCTGCTCAGAGTTACCGCCACTGGGCCCAGACAGCAGTAGCCCTGCTCAGAGTTAGCGCCACTGGGCCCGGACAGCAGGAGCCCTGCTCAGTTACCGCCACTGGGCCCGGACAGCGGGAGCCCTGCTCAGAGTTACCGCCACTGGGCCCAGACAGCAGTAGCCCTGCTCAGTTACCGCCACTGGGCCCGGACAGCGGGAGCCCTGCTCAGAGTTACCGCCACTGGGCCTCGAGGTCAACCTCAACATCCATCCAGGACAAAAGGGTCATGAGGGATCATTACACCAAGACAGAAAAAATAGTTTTTTATTTGGACATTTGAAATGAGCTAGAGTGACTTACTGCCCCAGTCTGAATATGATTATGTATGTTTCAGTCGTCAACGTCTTGAATTGGCGGCCATTACGGATTTTTTCTGTTCTTATGCTACCTTTCCCACTCTCAAATCAATCTGGACACTCCGATAGAGGATACCTCCCAAGCACCACTGACCAATTTTGGCCATATGGTCGTGGTATAGCAGCCTTTTGAATTTACAAGAATAAAATATGAATAAATTCTGCTCAATTTGACTAATGTCAAAACACCCCCCTGCCCACACAGAATTAATTTGC